>OW388298.1:30954307-31209307 GCA_936450465.1 Gibbula magus | reverse complement strand
CGCTGCACTGCTGATTGCAAAATGCACAAAATGAATTTACAATATGCACTGTATTACAGACAATATAGAGTCATTATTTTATTACTGTATTCTCTCCGGTATAAGGCAAACAAACATCTTGAAAACATGGGGGTGGGCTTTTAGATGGGAGAGACCCCAACTCAGATGAAAATTTATACCGGAGACCTTCAGACAGTTAGAATAGATTTGATGTAGGTTTTTGACATTTAACTCAAAATAATATTATAGATATATGTAATGTATGACCATTTAACATCTGGCAAAATTGGGGGTGGGCTATAACCTGGGAATAACCCCAACCAGGATAACTCTCTTAAAAGTGTGGTCTTATACCCGAGAGAATATGGTAGTATTATAAACAGCAATGTATTCAGGGAAATGCATACCTCTTGGAGATGAATCAAAGATTACTTATTTAGCAAGAAGTTGTAAAAGTAGTAAATAAACATTGTATCATTCACATTTCTGTGTAAATATACGAGTTACACCCCCTCACAAAGTGCGACAACCCCGCCCTTTCATTGAAACAGTCCTTATAACGCTACCAGCATAACCTGACGCTAATCGTATCAAACTATGGATGAACATTTCGTCACTATCACAGCTGTTCGGCTGGCAGACTATTTTTGCCAAACGTGTCTCCGTTAATTGACAGGAAGCTGCTTCTGTGGCGACACCGAGTCAGTTATGAAGTAATTGTGCGGTCGTAGCAAAGTGAGGTGAGATGATTTGGTCAGAGGGAGAGAGGTTACAGGGGAGACAACTCTGTCAACTTGTGACGAATCGAAGCAAGACGAACTCTGTTTGCAGTAAATCGCTCAGTTGGTCAGTCGTGTGGGGAAGTTGGTCAAAGCAGGATGCCGGTTCTAAATTATTACCTCATTTAAAGGAAGTATCCTACCCTTTGAACCCTTTCAGCTCTGGTTCAGGTTTTATGTTTGTCTTTCAACATTCGAAGATATACGGTAGGCAATCTGTGTTTCTGATGTCAAGTTAATTGAAAACATTAAATCAGACAAAAACTGAAGGTCACTGCCTGATTGGAGGATACTCTGACCAATCGAATGCTTTTAATCAATATGAGGTCATCTATATCTCATGTAGGGATAACAAAGCTCCTCTGAGCAACGAAGCTGAATATTGGCGCTATAAGAATATCAGGATGTATTAGAAAAAAATTATCACGTGAAATTGGATTCATAAAGATAAAGAATAAAGATAAAGAAGTTGATCATCTATCAAATATTTGTCTTCTTCATCACACCAACTTCTAGAATGCCTCTCAAACAGATACTTTCAACAATATCAGAACTCCTTTTTTCATTTTGATGATGCTGTCGTTTTTTAATAATTAATTATTTTCATGGTATACATTTTTTTTAAAGAATCTTTGTCTTGGTTATTAAGTCAATAATTAAATGTATGTTGGAACAGCTAAACATTTTACAGGAATTGTTTTTAAATTGATCGAAACACTATCTAATCCATCTGAATGCTGTATATCAATATCAAATCATTGGATACTAAAGTTAGTGCATGCATGCTATTTCTCCTCCAGCTCACTGATATGTTAAACTAGATTACAGGAACCAGGGTACTACGTCTGTCTGTCCGTCCTTGCCGGACAATGTAACCCAGACCAGACGCTTGTTGACCGCTAAAAGGCCGAGAGCAATAAACTGACCGTCTACATTCAGATTAATGGTGCAGTCCAATGACCAACCGTCCCCAGTCTCAGGCTAGAAACAGCTTTGGAGACTTAAATAAAGCAACGATGGCATTAAGCAAATACAGATTTTCTGGTTGAGGGTTGATTTTTACTCAAACACTCTTGTTATTGGGCGAGACTGTTGGATGTAAGATGGATGGCCGGCACCTAAACGGAACAGTGTCTCTGAGAGGCCGGCTCGCTTGTGAAAAGAAATAAACACTATGGAGATTTCCTTGCCGGCAGTGCTGTTAAAAGGCTTCATGACATTTGTTGGGAAAGTGGTAGAGATGTTGAGTGGCATTGCTTGTACTTGTCTGAGGGTCTTGCTACTAGTTCCCTTAGGGGAAGCTGAAGGGTCTGTTCTGTGATCTCTAGCGATGACGCTAAGCTGGGTCAGGTCGCTTTGTGCTAAGGTAGACATTCCATGTTTTAGTTTACTAAGAATGCGCCTGTTCTGTGATCTTAAATGATGATGCTAAGCTGGTTCAGGTGCTTTGTGCTAAGGTAGACATTCCATGTTTTAGTTTGCGAAGAGTCCTTGCTAAAGGCCTGTTCTGTGATCTCTAGCGATGACGCTAAGCTGGGTCAGGTCGCTTTGTGCTAAGGTAGACATTCCATGTTTTAGTTTACGAAGAGTCCTTGCTAAAGGCCTGTTCTGTGATCTCAACCGATGACTCTAAGCTGGGTCAGGGTGTTTGTGCTAAGGTAGATATTCCATGTTTTAGTTGACGAAGAGTCCTTGCTAAAGGCCTGTTCTGTGATCTCAAGCGATGACGCTAAGCTGGGTCTGGTCGATTATTGCTAAGGTAGACATTCCATGTTTTAGTTTGCAAAGAGTCCTTGCTAAAGGCCTGTTCTGTGATCTCTAGCGATGACGCTAAGCTGGGTCAGGGTGTTTGTGCTGAGGTAGACATTCCATGTTTTAGTTTACTAAGAGTGCGCCTGTTCTGTAATTTTAAACGATGATGCTAAGCTGGTTCAGGTGCTTTGTGCTAAGGTAGACATTCCATGTTTCTAAAGGGCTGTTCTGTGATCTTAAACGATGACGCTAAGCTGGGTCATGGTGCTTTGTGCTAAGGTAGAAATACTATGTAAGGTCCTCGTGTTATATGTTTCAGTTAACTTTGATAAAGAGCTGATCTGTGCATGGCCTCAAGCAATGACGCTAAGTTTTCAAGTTGTACTATGGCAGACATGCTCAATGGTTTTCAGAGATCATAAATGCATTATTATGTTATGGTCTCTAGTTAACTAAAACTCCATGCCTCTTTGTCCCTCAGAGAACCTGAGATAGCCGCCTAAAAGTTGAAGTTAATTCAGAAAAATAAGTGAGGACTTTCAAGAGGTTCTATGCTAAGGTATAATCTGTAGGTCTGGGTGTGAAAGGCTTGTCAGGGAACTGTATGCTAAATAGGTGCAAGAGGGGCAACAAGTGTATAGTGAATAATTATTAAATGTTAGGTTTACCCCTGCTTTCTGTCCGTCTGCACTGTAAGATGATGTAAATTCAAGAAGGCTTTGAAGATTTCACTATTTAAGCCATGTAAATGATATCTTTATCTACAAATAATAACTAATGTATTTCTCCTTTTCTTTTCAGGATTTTGGATCTTATTGTTGTGATTCCTTCAGAGAGTCAAGGTAAGTTGTTTTATCTTACTTAAACCTTTATCTTTACCTATATCTTTAGTATTATGTAAGGGTTTCAAATTAATCTCAAATGGGAGAGAGTTGTCATCATCATCTACATCACCATCATCATCAACATCAACATCATCATCATCAACATCAACCTCATCATCACCATCATCATCATGACCACCATCACCATCATCATCATCATGACCACCATCATCATCATCACCATCATTATCAACATCACCATAATAATCTACATCACTATCACTGACATCAACTTCATCATCACTATTATCATCGTCTTCATTGTCTTCATCTTCATCCTAATCCTCATCTTCAAATGACACTGCTTCCGCCCAGACATTCTACTAATGGCCATAGTAGTTATTACCCAGCGGAAGGGCGGTAGACCTTTAACGATATCGACCGAGCCATAAAGCAGTCTAGTCCGCTCATATTCCAATCAACCAACCGACTTGAATCGGCCCAATCAGGAAATCAATCGGACCATCATTGTTTTAGAGTCTTCGATGAGGGATGACCCATAAGAAAGGTTTTCATGCTTCAAGAACTTTGTGTAACGTTATACGCCTGTATCACTTTCACTTCATTATTACTCAGACTGCGGCGAAATAGATTGACCCGAGAACAACTGACTGACTGACCACTTAACACTGTACCTGTTTCATCAGCTTATATAATAATGCGTAGATGGTTGGCAGCTTAATCGGCCTGCTGCACTGCAGGGGTTAACTACTAAAGTTGGATGGGTAATGCTAACAGTGGTGAATTTTTGCATCTAAATTTGATGGACTTCCTTGTTGACATGACATCAGTGTGTGAACCCCCCCTTTTTAAAATTTCTGAATCGGCCTATGGCTGACCGTTTTGATGGGCCGACCCACTTGGTGAACCCCCTCCCCATTTCAATGTGGACCCCCATTTCAATAAGTAAACCTCCCTTTTCAATTTATGAACCTCCCTTTAAAATTCTGTTATCAACCTACGGCTGTTTTGATTAATATAGTTATAGCTGACTTTCAAAATAGACTTTATGAATCATATTGGAATTGTAGGCGGAATATGACAATGACATCAGTTGTAAGTTAAGAGTCAAGGATTTGCATTTTCACGAGGGCAATACAGGAACTGAAACAAAACTGTGTTAGTCTCAGTATTAGCCATCAGAAGAAATGACACATAACCAACAGACTACAAGTAATCGGACTCAATGACAGGGAACAAAACCTTGTTACAGCGAAAAGACTACAAACATTCGGACACAAATCAGCGAAAAGTAAACATAGGATCTGAAACAAAACCTTGTTACATCGAATAGACTACAAACATTCGGACACAAATCAGCGAAAAGTAAACATAGGATCTGAAACAAAACCTTGTTACATGGAATAGACTACAAACATTCGGACACAAATACGGCGATAATTAAACTGATCAGACGAGATCAGCTGACTTCAGACCGTTTTATTAAGAAAAAGAACAGGGTAAAAAATAAAACTGATAAATGACGAACACAGACCGCTGTAGACACTCAGAAAGCAGGAAAACTGCCCACTTTAATTACTAGACAAGCTGACCAACTGACCGTTAACATCATCAGGCCAGCGTACGCTTTGATGAGGGGCCAGTGGTTATTGGAATTAGTTGTATGTCTGGTAGGATATTATGTGGCGAAAGAGAGAAAATAGCGTGTCTCGTGGCTGGTCAATATAGAGATTTATCGCTCGTCTGTTGCCGGTTATTAAAAGGATAGTACCTTGATCAAGGACTACCGTCCTCGCTCTCTGTCAGGGACTATTGGCGTTATTATTGCAAGACTCGCTATAATAAACTGTCGCCGTTTGATCTAGGGACGAATGAAATTGTATTCATTACTTGCCTGCCAAGTCCGTGAACTCTGTTTGTATTATGCAGGCTGATCAGTGTGACTCTGTGATCGTAATTCTATGGTCGTGATGGGTGCCAATAGAGGGGTTAGGTCACACACGATTTTCGTGTTCACTCTTTGAAGAACTGAAGGGTACAAGCGTTTATCTCTCCTCTGGTTAAATGGTATCTGTTATAAGCTTAAGTGCACAGTTTATCCTCGTATTTCTGTGTTTTCATATTTCTCCGTTTAAAAAGATCTGTTGCACAAAGTATTTATCTTTCTTGTCAAAGGATGGCTCTTTTAGAGCTCCGGCACTTTACTTCGTTTTTGCATCTCCTCGTCAGTTTGGTTTCTGTACCGATTAAATAGCGATAATAGTGTGCTTTGATGTAATGAAGCCTTTAAATTGTGAAGTTGTACTTTCTCTTTCTGTTTTCACATTTCTTTTTTTTGGAGATTTACAGTTTTAGCTCTATCTATATTTACGCTATATCTAATGAACTCTAACACCCAATGTCTTAAAATTTGCTGATCATCATGACACTTTTTACCAGTTACGGAATATATGAAGTAGCTCCATTTGACAAAATGGCGGCGGGAGACATTGCCATGTTAGTGGCAAACACATTTTTTTAATAGCAATCGT
Source organism: Gibbula magus (assembly GCA_936450465.1). Lineage (NCBI taxonomy): Eukaryota > Metazoa > Mollusca > Gastropoda > Trochida > Trochidae > Gibbula > Gibbula magus. The sequence continues at coordinate 31,203,400 of OW388298.1, read as the reverse complement.
CAAAATAACATCATGACTCAACAAAATACAAGGTATCCAAGTTTTATTATTGGTAATTTTATACATGTCTAAATCAGAACAAATTTGATAAAAATATATAAGCAAAATAACACAAAAAATATTATTCTGATATTTCATCTTTTTGTGTCTCCAATTCGCATCTATAAATGCCGACCGAGAAACGTCCGTAGGCTGTGTAGTTAATACTGTAGAGATAATGTTTTCATGCTTCATGATCTGAATTACTGAGTTAGTCGTGTTTTCATCATCGCTTGTTTTCAGCCAGTGGCTATCGGTGGCTGATGAGTCTAGCCACACAATTTACTGATCACTCCACCAAGCTGATATAATTGTTATTCGTCATCTCTCCATGGAGATTGAACTGACTAATTGCTAAATACACAGTCTGATTGTCACTAGCAGACTAAACTAATACCATCGAATCCATATATAATACTATCGAACCCATATCTAGTACTCTTAAAACAAACTGATGGTGCTCCTGTTATTTCTAATGTATAACTTGAAAGAGAGAGTTCTATCTGGTATCCGCCATTTTGTTTTTGTCATTACATAAAATGAGAAAAACTGTATTTTCATTAATTGTACAATTTAAAAAAAAACAAAACATATATGTTTATAGAATATTCAAAAGGTAATAAATGATTTATCATTTCCACAAAAAATACCCGATAGAATCCTTCCTTTAACTATAATTGTTGAATCCACACCAACATAGCTCTTTACTGCTCTCTTATCTGAGGGGGCGGGATAGCGCAGTGGTTAGCACGTTCAGTTCGGATCAATAGGTCCGGGGTTCGAATCTCGCCAGTGGCACGGCAACTTTGTCTGCAGTAGAGAACTGTCCTGCATGCAGTCAGGTTTGGGTGCAATGCTACACTGAATTTCAGCGTAGTACCACCCATGGTTCGCTAGTTCCAGCTGATGCTTGCAGGTTTCACCGCAATGCATAGCCACATGGCATTGCATGCTTTCTCCCTGCCATAATACTAGCAGCCGCGGTATAAATGAATTACTCTTGAAAGCGTCGTTAAACCCCAACTCACCTCACCTCTCATATACGATACTCTCGAACCCATACCTGATACTCTCAAACCCATACCTGATACTCTCGAACCAATACCTGATACTCTCGAACGCATACCTGATACTCTCGAACCCATATCTGATACTCTCGAACCCATACCTGATACTCTCAAACCAATATCTGATACCCTCAAACCATACCTGATACTCTCAAACCCATACCTGATACCCTCAAACCATACCTGATACTCTCAAACCAATATCTGATACTCTCTAACCCATACCTGATACTCTCTAACCCATACCTGATACTTGAACCCATATCTGATACTAAACCAATATCTGATACTCTCAAACCCATACCTGATACTCTCGAACCCATACCTGATACTCTCAAACCCAGACTCAATATTCTCTTGATGCAGTATTGGTTGATGTGGCCTCTGGCTAGTTTGTGAAACTAATTTCTGAAATGGGCCGAGGTAAAGTAATTTGAGTGTCTGTCAAGCTGTCGATAGTCTAGTTCCTTGCTCTGGTGCAATGGAATATCATCGATCAAATCCTTCATTTCCTTACTTTAACTATGTAACTAACTCACTTAACTTTATCAGTCAGTCCTCCTATCTTGTCGAATTTCCCCGTGAGGTGTGCCGTGTGACTAATTTCTATAAGGGTGACAAATAAATCCATTTGAGTGTTTGGCAAAAAGACAGTAGTTCTGTTACAATGGGAAAGTTCATTTCTTGCTGGACCTTTTCTGTGACTGAGCCGTGTGACTAATTTCTATAAGGGTTACAAATAAAATCCATTTGAGTGTTGGGCAAAAAGACAGTAGTTCTGTTACAATGGGAAAGTTCATTTCTTGCTGGACCTTTTCTGTGGCTGAGCCGTGTGACTAATTTCTATAAGGGTGACAAATAAAATCTGTTTGAGTGTTGGGCAAAAAGACAGTAGTTCTGTTACAATGGGAAAGTTCATTTCTTGCTGGACCTTTTCTGTGGCTGAGCCGTCTGACTAATTTCTATAAGGGTGACAAATAAAATCTGTTTGAGTGTTGGGCAAAAAGACAGTAGTTCTGTTACAATGGGAAAGTTCATTTCTTGCTGGACCTTTTCTGTGACTGAGCCGTGTGACTAATTTCTATAAGGGTTACAAATAAAATCCATTTGAGTGTTGGGCAAAAAGACAGTAGTTCTGTTACAATGGGAAAGTTCATTTCTTGCTGGACCTTTTCTGTGGCTGAGCCGTGTGACTAATTTCTATAAGGGTGACAAATAAAATCTGTTTGAGTGTTGGGCAAAAAGACAGTAGTTCTGTTACAATGGGAAAGTTCATTTCTTGCTGGACCTTTTCTGTGGCTGAGCCGTCTGACTAATTTCTATAAGGGTGACAAATAAGATCTGTTTGAGTGTTGGGCAAAAAGACAGTAGTTCTGTTACAATGGGAAAGTTCATTTCATATATCACTCTGTCTTCAGATTGACCCTATGGCAAGACCCTGTAACTCATTCCCATGCAGTGTCTCAAAGAGGACTCATACAAGCAAAAACATCTCGGTCTTTGTTAGTGGACTCCCACCAGACTTGTATCCAGTTTGAGATACTTTACCTTCAGGACTTTAAGTATGCAGATCTGAGCCTCCTCAGCGCTATTGGAACACTTTATGCAAAGTTATGACATTCTGTTACGATCTTCTTGAGCTAAGGGTGCTTTCTGCAAGTGGACCCTGTACCTACTACGGAAACTTTCCTCAGTGCTATTGGTGCACTTATCTCATAGTTGTAACGTTAACCTTGGTTAAGATAGCTTTTGCAATTGGACCCTTGACTCATTTGCAGAAACCCACTTCAGTGCCATTGTCGCCCTTATCTCATAGTTGTAACGTTAACCTTGGTTAAGACCCTGGACCCATTTGCAGAAACCCCCCTTAGTGCCATTGTTGCCCTTATCTCATAGTTGTAACCTTAACCTTGGTTAAGATAGCTTTTGCAAGGGGACCCTGGACCCATTTGCAGAAACCCACTTCAGTGGCATTGTCGCCCTTATCTCATAAATGTAACCTTGGTTAAGATAGCTTTTACAATTGGACCCTTCACCCATTTGCAGAAACCCACTTCAGTGCCCAATGTTCAGTTATCTGATAGCAATTAGTTATGACCACCTAAAACTTAGGGATGCTTTGTGTACCGTATATTACTGTGTATAAGGCGACCCTGTGTATAAGACGACCCCCTTTCTCAGACCCCTAAAATCAGGTAAAAACCATGTATCTCATGTATAAGACGACCCCCCTTCTAGCAATCGTTGAAACAGGTCGACATGCCATGATGGGAAAACACGTTGGTAAGATTTGGTAACGGTAAGTTGATACCGGTAATTTTTTAAGTAACATGACATAAATGTTTTGTTATAATCGTTTGTTTTTTAAATAAATTGTTTTAAATTTACCAAAATAAAAATTACATACGTTTTCCTACTGTGTTTGTTCTTATTTTTTAATGATTTGTCATTTTCTTGTCAGTTCAAGCGAGATTCAACAATCTATCGTAAATATTCGTCATGTTATAACATCTAAACAAAGCCGATACTCCATACACAGATTTAGAAGTCGCTTCAGTGTTTATATGATAAAAATGGTGCGAAGAGCTTTGATAACCAAGCTTGATTGCGCATGTCCGAAGCCAAGCAAAATTTAATGTCTAGATTTCTATCGTAGTGATGTAAATATTTGTCCTTCTTATAAACAAAGTTGAAATAGTTGTATTTAATACTGCAGAATGCTTTTGAAAGGTTGGTAATGTTTGATAGCTGAAGTCAAGCCATTATTTTACATTCCAACTCTGGTTCGCTTTACCGCTGATTCTCTATTACGCGGCTGTCAGTATGGCTCCCAATATGTGTTATAGCGAGGGGCCACTCAATGCAGTAAACTTCTCAAGCTAAAGACGTGTTTATGTAACGTTGACACTTCAATCCAGAGAAGGATATACAGACCAATTACTGATAAGAACACAACACAGCTAAGATAATTACCGGATACATGAATGAATAACTGCCCTGATTGGAATTAACATTACGTCAATGACACGTGATCGAGATAAGCTTGTCAAGTTTTATGAATGAATAGGTTAGTTGTAGAATTTCATTGGTCCCCGTCATGAATGAATTGATAAGTTGTAGAATTTCATTGGTCCACGTCACTGAATTTATCGATCGTTTTCTTGACTGCTGGTACCACTTTTGGTCCGTCAACCTATTATTTTTAAATGAATTATCAAATATATTTTATGTATTTAACTCCATATAGTAATAAAAAAAAATAACATAATAATACATAATAATTATTTATAAATATTTATTTCCATTTTGTAAACATGAGTTGACTGTATTGCTGTTTCCGGTTTCAACATCGTGAGTTCGTCAATGAAGCTTCAAAATTTCTTCTTCTGAAACATAGCCCTTGTGTATAAGACGACCCCCTTCTTTGACCCCCTATTTTCTGGTATAAAAAAGTCGTCTTATACACAGTAATATACGGTACATGTTCTGTGATCTTAAACTGCATCTGCTGAATTAATAAACAATTCTGAACTGCCAGTCTACAGGAATCATACTGGTAATGGCCATCATGTAATCCAGAATAGCTTAAACCAGAATGTAATACCTTTAGCTTCATAATCAAATTTTAACGGTCACCATCTGCAAAATTCATTGGCCTTTGGAATTCTAAAGAGTACCGTTAAAAGGGTTATCTTGATTAGCACCCCTTATAAATACCATTGAGCTTAACACCCTGGGCTTTTAAATCTATTCAGCCAATGGTTTTGGTGTTTAATATCTGTGCAAAAGTTTTTGATTCCAAGATTACTGCAAAATCATTAGAATGGCCAACTTGCAGGAATCATATTTGACTAAAGGACTATATATAGGGATTGATAATGATTCAAAAGATTACTCCAGGATCATTCAGAATGGCCAATTTAACCAAATCACATTTTATGACCAAAGGGTTGTATTGGAATTTGAAATGAATATGATGTGCAATATCCTTCAGGGGTAGACACTTGCTGGAAATCCTTACTAGCCCGAAGTGCTCTTCGGGTTAGTGACATATGTTAATCTGTATATAACAAATTTCAATAGCCCTTCTGAATTTTCACTGGCCTCAGGCCAGCGGACTAGTGCGAGTGTCGATCCCTGACCATTGACCTGCAATATCCATTGACCTGAGGAATTGACCAACAACATCAGGTCGATTATAGAGAAGCAAATCATAGATATTTCACAAACTTCACAGCTTTCAATACAAATGCTTTTGACAAACAAGCAAGTTTGAGAGAAAGAGGATGGTAGAGAGTCTGTTTGCAATATCTATATAGATGGCTGTATGTGCGGTGGGTAATTTACTTATTTACTTATCTACGTCTGTCTGGCTATAGATAATCCTGCAAGTCCCAGTAATCCCACTGAATGTCTCCACCTCTCACGTCTATGGCTGTCTGCCAGCCGTATTGTTTCTGGGTCTCCCTTCTCCAGTAACCCCCGCATTTTGTTTCATATCCACACGTTTTTGTGATTCCTCAAAAAGCTGCATGCCTGAATGTAACACCTCATTATTCAACAAACGTCTTTATACAGAACATTTTCTTTATTATATGGAAATGTGATCTTAATCTTATTATTTTCGATGAAGATATTTATAGAGCGTACTTATACAACAGCATGCTGAAGATGCTCCCTGTATTATTACACTAATCTGACCTGAGCTGCTCATTACATATTAAGGTTACTTTCAATAAAACCTCCGCCAGGTACCCACTTGAACAGCTTGTTGAAAAGAGGCACATTTTGATTAGAATCCCTTGCCAAAGTCATAAGTATTTCAAATAGTGTTTCATTTTGTGGCAGGAAATCACCCTTCAAATTCTCAAATTCTCAAGTCATGAAGAAGGTCACCCATCCATCCAGTGAGCAGTGCCCATTGTTGCTGAACTTTACTGGTAGTGGTCAACTGAGCTATGCACAGGAATAGTTGTGAATGTGATTGTTTCAGACTTTTCACTATTGGCATACTATAACAACATTGATTTTTGGGAATCCTTTTTCACCCAGAGTCTTTTTTTACCCAATTATCTCGGAACTGATATTTCAGAAAGACCTTGTGAAAAGATCGCACAATAATGAGCTTCTTAGTATAAGTATGTCGTCTAATAAAGCAATTTCGGTTATGCGAGTCCCATAATATTGGAATTGAGTCTTGCTGCACTCGGCTACTCGATTACTCGATTACTCGACGATCCCCGAGAGCCTCAATAGTCGCATACCACCAAAAAGAATAGGAGCAGGAAAGGGATCTTGAACACGCCCAGTCTAGAGACTTCTCTCTCTGAACACGTGCACTTTGTCACAGACAAGACTTTTCAGGGGGGAAAAGTTAAACCTTTCAAGACCTCTCGTTATTGAGGCTGATACAAGCAAACAATAAAGATAGCGTTTCATGACTCGGGGTAATTTCAGGGCAGCAAACTTGAAAGATTTTGGGCAAATCGGAGAGATAAATTGATTGATTAAACGTCGCTTTAATGGCCGCTCTTAGCCTCCGATTGCAAAGAACACGACAGCTAACCACAGTGGAGCTTTGTGAGGAAAGAGTGATAAAAATGACAATTTCGCTTGGCTGCACATAACGCTTACTGCTATCATGATGGCGGGCCAATCCTTATCTCTTTACTGGCGGATGGTAGGCGCTTAGTGACACCAACATCTCCAAGTTTCTTTCATTTTTGTTCAGCGATCATTTAATGAGTTCTTTGGAGTGCAGTACAATTTCATAGAGGAGACAGCTTCTTGGTTAGATGGTCCTCTTTCGCTTGAACTTTTGACGTATGATTGGATTATAAGACATAGGGCCTAGTCGGATCCATGAATTTTGAAAGGGGGTGGGGGTGTTCACATATTGAAAAGGATGGGTCAACCAGTCATCAAATTTGCATGCAAAACGCAAAACCCTCGGGATCCCCACCAGAAGATGTTTCTGCCTCAGTTTTGTATAAATGGCTAAAAAACTACAAAGAATCATAATTCATAATACACATTCTCAAATGATTATTTCAAATCAAGGCTAATGGCCGCGCCAGACCGAGCGTTGATTATGGTAAGACATACACTGGAAGCCACATCGATTAATTGGGCCTAAGATGTTTGAGTCTCTCGTTGGTAACGACCGGTCAATGGTGCTGCCACCTAATCACACTCGACAAAAAGCAAGGATATTAGAAATCACTTGCGAACAGCGAAAATCAGAAGAGTCAACAAGTAACACTTGTGTCAATCACATTGACGTCCACGGGGCATGAATCAATTCCACAATAGCATTTTAAAAAGTTGACTCTTTGTCAGACTGACTAGTAGACCTCCAGTGGAAGAATAAATCTTTCAAATAAGCTTTTTGTGACTCAATGATGGCCCCGAGTCCTGTAGACCTGCCGTGACATCCGCTAGGAAGCGATTCCCTGCAGTACGACAGCTAACAAGTGTTTGGACTACTAAACGCTAGCTTACATATAGTTAATGTCTGCCGGCAGTAAAAGCTTTAAAAAATGACACTTATAGAATTGGATGAAATATTTGAGTTGATTATCACATTCAAGACTTTTCAAAAGGGGTTAATATATTTGGGGTTTTTCTGTAATAAAAAGTGAAAAAATGATAATATATATATCTATATATATATATATATATATATATATTTTTGGGGTTTGGGGGTTCGCTCGGGGGTTTGTCCAATATACATACATTCAACAATTATTTAAAGGGGGGGTAGTATGGGACATGTTCTAACCCCCCTCTTGATCCATCACTGATCCAGTTCGAAAAACTTCTGATAACTGAAACTATCACCGCATCGCAGCACAAATGTATTTGCATCAGTGCAGTCATTAATCATAGAGACAAGAGGTTTATAGAGCATGTTAATGTCTGTTGAAGCTTATTCGTGTTCGTATGCTGCTTTCTTATCAACTATCTGTCATTTCTTTCAAAAATGTAAATCGCCTATTACCATATCACGAAGATATCTACGTTGTTGCACTTGTTCCCAATCCTTTCCTCAGTGTATGTTAAACCAAAAACAACCATGACTTAGGTAAATTATTATTTCAAGAGTTTTACATGCAAAAGAACACTAATTTCAAGTTTAATTTGAAATTATTTCTCATCATGAGTCGTTGTTTGTCCAGCTGTACACAGATACAGCTATACAGCTTAAAGGGGCAGTAGCACGTTTTCCTGGTGAAATAAGTCGATGAAATGTAATTGAAAAATAATGTCACCAACAGAAAAACACCGTTCCCTCTTTGGAAAATCAAACTAAAAAATAAGTGTACACGGTTCCGTAAAGCCATGGGAATCGTTTTTTGTCATTCAAAATTATAAATTGTGTTCACAATAAAATGGCCGCCATGCAATTTTGGCTTTATATGCAACACTGTTTGTACCACTACAGATAATTGGTTTGTGTAATAAGATGTTTTACCCTCTAAAGTAAATATAAATGACATAAACTATCATTATAAATGGGAAATTTGAAAAAATAAAATTTGCAAAAAACGTGCTACTGCCCCTTTAAAAACAAACATGTCATTGTCAGATGTCCCCACAATCACTTCTTCCCAATAAGCTTATCGTGCACAAAGGAGTGATTGTTTTTTCGTCAAATAGAGAACACTTCTTTCACGTAAGCTTAATGTGTGAGACAGAGCAATTGATTAATACTTGAGGATAAACATAAGTGCATGCATTGTTAGTATGGTGGTAACAATGTTTTGGGGGGCGGGATAGCGCAGTGGTTAGCTCGTTCGGCTTCGGATCAAGAGGTCCGGGGTTTGAATCCCGCCAGGGGCAGGGCAGCTTTGTCTGCAGTAGACAACTGTTCTACACGCGGTAAGGTTTGGGTGCAATGCTACACTGAATTTCAGCGTAGTACCACCCATGGTTCGCTAGTTCCAGCCAATGCTCACAGGTTTCACCTTAATGCACTTAATGCAACGCTTTCTCCCTGCCATAATACTAGCAGCCGCAATATAAGTGAAACACTCTTGAAAGCGATGTTAAACCTCACCTCACCTCACCTCACCTCACCTCACCTCACCTCACCTCACCTCTTATTCTTACATTTATTCCCCCTCTATGATATTTGAAATAGCCATGAATGTAGATTTATACCTCAAATTAATTCACTTTGGCAAACTTCATGCAAATTATAATTTATGAATTGCGCTGTTGTTTATCTGAGAAAAATCAGACACACAGATTACCATCTGTTAGACAGATTTAGACAAAGTCGAAAAAACGTTATCATTCCCAGACATCTATTTCAGAACTCAGCTTCCATTTAGATCCATTTAGGAACTCTTTTATTTGATGGACCATTGAAAGAGTCTTCAAAGGAGATTATTATCTTAAAACTTTTTATCTATTTTTCACTCAAAAACCCTTAATATCAAGTCGTCAAAACTTTTCGTAAATTCTGATATTTTTATAAATCAAATTTTGTCATTTTAATTTCAACAGTCATTTCCTTAAAATCTCAATTTGTTTTGAATTTCACTTCTATTTTCAAACAATGCTACACTGAATTTTAGAGTAGTACCGACCATGTTTCACTAGTTCCAGCCGATGCTCGCGGGTTTCACCGCAACGCATAGCCATATGGCGTTGCAGGCTTTCTCCCTGCCATAATACTAGCAGCCGCGATATAAATGAAATACTCTTGAAAGCGGCGTTAAACCCCAACTAACTCACTTACTCTATTTTCAAAACATCTAAAATTTATCCTCAAACCTAAGATATCTTTTTCATTCTGACATTACATCAGTCAATAAATAATAAATATTAAATAATAATTATAATATTAAAATAATAAATAATAAATCTTCATTTTGTGATGGCATTTTGTCATGATGATCAACTACATGTCTTGAGGACAAAGATACTTGAATATTTCTTAAGTCAGCCAATAAGAACATATTTAGATGTTTTCATTACAAAGCTTGCAGACATATTCCATATTTAGTAATCACAACTGTGCGTATATCGGCCAGATAATTCTATTGTTTCCCCCTTGTTTATGTCTGTCTGTCATACTGCTGACTGAAGGAATCCATCTAGATTTGTTACCTACCATATCTCCGTCCCGCTAATGGCTACGTCAGATGTAATTATTCGTCAGACCCGCGCTGATAGTCAACGTCTTATAGTCAATACCTATATATTTCTGACCATTGATCAGGGCATTAGGCTTCAGTTTGAGTTCGTCTGTCGCAAGAAAATAATATTGATAATTTTAAGAGGTGAGTACATATATAAAGAAGTCTTAATTTCTTTCTAGTAAAATCGCCGCTAATGGCTGCAATACTGCCGAAGCGGCGTTAACAATAACTCACTGACTCACTCACTATAGTAAATTCGCTGCTAATGGCTGCAATACTGCCGAAGCGGCGTTAAACATTAACTCACTCACTATAGTAAAATCGCCGCTAATGGCTGCAATACTGCCCAAGCGGCGTTAAACATTAACTCATTCACTCACTATAGTAAAAAGTTTGTATGTCTTGTGTATTATTTCTGGAGACTTGTGATGCTGTGTAGTGACGGATACAAATGTTTTTGAAAGGGGGGTTCACACATTGAATGGGGGGTGGGGGGGTTGAATGGGGGGGGGGGGGGCGGGTGGTGTCACCTTGGAGGTCAATCACATTTCTGACCATTGATTAGGGTATTCGGTTTCAGTTTCAGTTCGGCTGTCAGTGGGTTGTAAATGATATTGATAATTTTAAGACATGAGGTAAATATATATACAAGGAAGTTTTGATATCTTTGTATTTTAATAATTTTTGTCTTGTGTATTATTGTATTATTATATTTCTGGAGGCTTGTGATACTGTACTGGACCAGGAAGCCAAAACATCTAACCTTTCAATCTCGCATTTTGTGTGCAAGTAAATTCTATAGTAAATTTGCAGGGATGTTCATTCAAATTTTTAGAAACCAAATTTTATTTAAAATGTTAAAGTGCCAAATTAATTCACTCAAACTGCCTCCTCATTACTGACTAGTTGTACAGAAAGCATTCCTTCTCTATTGCAACTGACATTTTCGCATTTTTAATTTCATGTAATATTTCAATTTCGTGTAAAATGTCTGTTAACTGTGCCTGCAAACAAGATATTCAGAAGATTGAATCAACCCCTCATCAGTGAAAAACGAGGATTTGTACAGAAAACACTTTCTATCTGAATCGCAATTATTCCTCAGTAGTTTAGGAAGATTTGTCTACGTCAAGTTCGACCGAGCCGCCGCTTACGGCAAAGTGGCCATCCTTCCATCAACTGTGAAGACTTAGGTCGGCCCGCAATGAGAGTTGAACAATGGGGGTCTAAGTAATAGCCTTGCCTCAAACCGAAAAACAAGTCTGTGTTAATTATCAGACGAGACCGAGAGCCTTGTGAGACCCATCGCCATTGTGGCGTGTGGCACCTTGTGTTCCGGGCTTAATATGTCGACTTTTGTAATGCATTTGTCTCGTAGACAGTTGGAGCGTCTGATTGGCCGAATGTCGAGGGATTATTCGTTAATCCTTCTCTCTGCCCGTTGTCAGATGTTCGTCTGAGATACTCTGATATAACTTTGAAAGGGCACCATGTTTTGTTCTCTAATGGTTTTGATTTATTCATCAAATACTGTTGCTTGAACTTCAACCTGTAACACTTTCATCTTTCTTCCGTAAGGATGAACAAAGCTTATCCCGATAATACTGAAATCGTTCATTTTAGTCATAAATGCATCTGACTGAGGTACGAATTCATTGAATAACTTTCATTCTAATTAAGTCAGTGGTGGCTCCAGACAGATGGGTGTTCACGCCTCATCCCCCTTTGAAAACTTTTGCTTGTAGTTTTGATGGACTACCCCCCCCCCCCCCCCTTACCAATATGTGATCCACACCCCACATAAAAAAATCTATCCTCTTATGTAAGTCATTTTATTCCAAGGGATAACACAGTGGTTAGCACGTTCGCTTTTAATCAAGAGGTTTAGGGTCATAATTACGCCAGTGTCTCTGCAACTTTTGAGAACTGTTTTTCATGTTGTAAGATTTGGGTGCAATGCTACACTGAATTTCGGTAGTACCACCCATGGTTCGCTAGTTCCAGCCGCTGCTCGCTGGCTTCACCACAATACATAGCCTCAAGGCGCTGCGTGCTTTCTCCCTGTCATAATACTAGCAGCCGCGATATATGTGAAATACTCTTGAAAGCGGTGTGAAAAACCCCAACTCACCTCACCTCATTTCATTCCCTAATTCAGCTGAGCTTTTCTTCAACATGGCGCCGCTAATGGCTGCAATACTGCCGAAGCGGTGTTAAACAATAACTCACTCACTCACTTCAACATGGCTTAGAATGACATTCACACCTGTCAAATCTTTTCGAAGCGCAGATATTGCAGATGGGAGGAAACTAATATCTTGAGTGGAGTTGTATCTAGTAAACAATCTAGGTATCATTTTGGGTTGATCCGCCAGGTCAAGTTGAGAATGAAAAAGGAATGATGTTGGTCCTTAAACCAGGGTAATAATGTGTGTAGCGCTTTGAGCATGGCCCTTAGTGTTGTGGATTTAGCGCCATATAAGTATCCTCATTATTATTATTATTGATATCTTCCATGGAACTACTCACCATCTTGGAAAATGTCAAAACGACAGATTCAAAATGTTCACCGAATAAACTCGGGCTGTGTATCAGGAACTGGAATATTATGTGTTTGTTGCTGTAGAAAAATGGAATACAAATCGGTTGTTCTCTAGCTGTCATTCTTTGCATTTATCCTGATCTTTGTCTTTTCTCTTAAGTGACATCCTTCTTTCAAGTTGGTCTGCGACAAGATTTCAAAGTGGCAAACCCTCAGTCCAATTCCAGTTAAGTAATTGTATTTCTGAGGATCCTTGTGATCAGACAACTGATTCCAATACGAACAGAATCAATGATTAATAGCGGCTGAGTTTTCAATTTCTTCCATTTTTGTTCTCAAAATGATCAGAGGCAGCTACGCCTTGTTATCAAAGATTGTTTTTGTGCGTTAATGTTCCCATCCATTTAAGCAGGCTCAAGGTCTCGCTTGGAAAACAACTAGTTCAATATGTGCCGTATTGGTGCACGATTCGCCAAATGCGAAAAACCTCTGTAAGTGAATCCAGGGGTCGGATAGAGCAGTTAGGGATGTCAGGATTTCTAACATTGAAATATCAAATTAACTTTTAGAATGACCATTTAAAGGTGCTTACCACACCGCTCTTACTTCTAAAGGGCGGGATAGCGCAGTGGTTAGCGCGTTCGGCTTCAGATCAAGGGGTCGAGGGTTCCAATCCCGCCAGGGGCACGGCAACTTTGTCTGCAGTAGAGAACTGTTCTACACGCAGTAAGGTTTGGATGCAATGCTACACTGAATTTCAGCGCAGTACCACCCATGCTTCGCTAGTTCCAGCCGATGCTCACAGGTTTCACTGCAATACATAGCCACATGGCGTTGCGGGCTTTCTCCCTGCCATAATACTAGCAGCAGTGATATAGGTGAAATACTCTTCAAAGCGGCGTTAAACCATAACTCACCTCACCTCATATATACAATTTATAAAGAAATCACGATGATTTATTTCTATTCACTAGCATGCCTTCGAAAGTTGCACTGAAATGTTGTCAAAATGAAGAATAAATTCCAGACAGTCAAAACAAGCAGCCTTAATCTTTATGTCAATATTATTTTTAAAATTCTGATCAATGCTAATCGGATTGATGGAACAATGAAAAAAGTCATCTAAACGAAAAATTATTCGTAGAAAACGAAGTAGGCAGACGGCTATAGAGCAGGCATCATGTTTCGCCCCTAGGGTGCTGTATGCTGTACAATATGATACCCATTACATCAACGTCGTCTGCCTATGTAGATGTATCAGTGTATATTTATCTTAGTTAATACCTTCTCATGAATATTTAATTACTGTTGCAGACATATATATCTTGTCAACTTAGTGCGTTGAGGACTAACGGTATTGCAGAGAGGGGATTTATAAATGATAATAAAAATAATAAACATTTTAAAGGGACACACCGTCGAGGATAAAAATGAGTCCCATTTTTATTTTAACTATGCTGATAAGAGCTTCTGCTAACGTGTAACGCTTCGCTTCACTGTCTACATGCAAAGTTTGTATTACCAATTACGTCAATTGTCTGAAATTGGGTGTCTGTGACTTGTTAGAAGACATATTAATTAGCATAGGTAGATACACATAATCATAATAAGCTCTGCTCACTGTAAATTGCCACCATGAAGGATTTGTACTTTCGGTGTTGCTACTGAGAACCCTACGCAAGCGTATAGGTTCGTACTTCACTTGTTTAGGTACCCGTTTCAGATGAAGTGGATGAAGTGGCTTGCCAAGGACAAAACACAGTATGAGACCCAGGTCACAAAATTTTGTGTCTCCACTAGATTTGAACCTGGACCTTTGGTGTGAAAGGCCAACACTTTAACCACTACACCACTGTGTTGCACCTTTATCACAGTTTCCCAGGAAACAAGCAATATTGATGAATGATTTGAAAACTCATTAAACAGAAGGACAGTTAAAGTCTTTTAACAGTCATTTTTTGCAGTTAATACACCATTTCATAATAGCTAAGTGACATATTTTTATAATTTGTGCCCGACCCTAAAATCTACCCGTCTGGTATTTTTTCATAAGAGAAAATGCAACTCTGCTCTTAAATTGTGAATTTTTCACACTTTTAATATGTTATTTTTCTTAGGAGAACAAGTCAAATCTCACAAGAGAGTTAGCTCAAAGTTACTAAACTGCAAATCAAGAAATTCTTTATTTGCTTTTTTTTAATGTATTTTGTGGATGTTAAAAAATACAAAAAAAGAATCTTAACAAATTACATGTTAACTTAACTTAGTACGTTACATTCAAAAGAAGTCAAACGCTATGTAATTTTAAAAATAATCTTCTATGAATGAAATTGCCAATAATCCAAAATTATTAATAATTTTCTTCCCGATTACACAAATTACTATTTTAAGTGTGTAATATGAACAAAAATGATAATTGTTTCTGACAATATCAAAATGAACATGAATGTACAAAATTTGTATAATAACAGTCAATGATGTTCTTTACGAGCTTTAATATTGTCTGCCAAAACCTCAAGACTTCCATGTTAAGAATACGATCAGTCTTTCAATGAATACTTACATGATCATAGATTACAGACGTTACGCTAATATAATTCCAGTTTTTTACTATCTTTCTGAAAAAAGTCTGTCGTCTGATTTAATGATTAACTAAGCACAGACCCTACAGACATACAATCAACGATTTATGATGTATGTTTTCTTATTTATATGCAATCCCAAAACAATTATTTCCCCAAAAACCCTTTTTTAAAGACACTTTGACTCGAAATTGCCCGGCTGGGGAAACTTCGTCGGGCAAGGTCCGTGGTAGACAGGCGAGAGTATTAATTTACAATTGATTTCCCCAAGTCACTGTATCCTTCTCGGGCGCAATCATTCATAAAAACCCCTTTCTCGTATTTGATTTCCCCCAAATGAGATCTTGACACGAGTCGTCAATATCGTATCCCCGACCAGAACAATCAAATTGATAAAAAACGCTTCACAGATTATCTGAAAGAAAAAAGTGCCAGACATAGCCAAGTTTGATACAATAAACCGATAAGAATCATTTTCTTTATAATCAAATTCTTATCCTCCTTGATCGATTAATCTGATCAGTAAGATCACATATTATCTCGTTATCAAAATGACAACCAAGCCTAGATTGATACAGTAATAGTAAAACATATTTATAAATCGTCTCTTAAGCAAGTAATCACCTAGCCCACAACCGTCAAATCAATAAAAAAAAATGCTTGACAAATTATCTTGGAGGAATTATCTTTTCAGCCAAGCCCATGAGTTATTGAATCATTGTAAAACCAATATATCATATAAAAAATTCAAAACCCAGATTGACTGATCTGTACAAAGTAAAAGTATCCTATCTAAAATGTATTTTGTAGCATTGTTATATCTGCGACCCAAGTATCTACAGTTGTAGGAGTTTTTTTTAGCATTGTTGCAGAACTCTCTAGCTCATCACTTTTAACAAGCACTGAATATACCAAGAAGTTCCCCTCTCAGCCACTGCAACTTTGCTAAAAATGGAGCTAAGTAGCCTGAAGTTTTGATATCCTACATTCTTTGTTGAAGTTACTTTTATTCTCAGACAAGACCAAAACAGATCAGTAAAATTACAGACAATACGGACAAAACAACTCTGTCTGATTGTCAATATTACGTGTATTATCGTGTATTATTGGTCTTGTTAGTGGATCAAGTTACAAATGTAGCTCTCTTCATGACTCATCGATGCTGTCTCAGCTCTTCTCGCTGCAAAAGATCTTTATGGAAGCAAGTTTGGTTTTTACTCATGGAGGATATTTCAGTTTTCAGTGGTTTCCCCTTATATCTGACTTATAGCTGTATGAAGGTTAAGGCAATGGTTTTTCACAGATATTGATTTAGCTCTACAAGGGTTAAGGCGATGGGTTTCAACAAATATCCGATCTCAGCTCCACAAGGGTTAAGGGGACAGGTTTCCACAAATACCCGACCTCAGCTGTACACGGTTTAAGGCGATGGTGTCCAAAAAATCCGACCTCAGCTCCACAAGAGTTAAGGCGATGGTGTCCACAAATATCCGACCTCAGCTCTACAAGGGTTAAGGCGACAGGTTTTCACAAATGTCCAACCTCAGCTCTACAAGGGTTAAGGCGATGGTGTCCACAAATATCCGACCTCAGCTCTACAAGGGTTCAGGCGATGGGTTTCCACAAATATCCGACCTCAGCTCTACAAGGCTTAAGGTGATGGTGTCCACAAATATCCAACCTCAGTTCTACAAGGGTTAAGGCGACAGGTTTTCACAAATGTCCAACCTCAGCTCTACAAGGGTTAAGGCGATGGTGTCCACAAAAATCCGACCTCAGCTCTACAAGGGTTAAGGCGATGGTGTCCACAAATATCCGACCTCAGCTCTACAAGGGTTAAGGCGATGGTGTCCACAAATATCCAACCTCAGCTATACAAGGGTTAAGGCGATGGTGTCCACAAATATCCAACGTCAGCTCTACAAGGGTTAAGGCGATGGTGTCCACAAATATCCGACCTCAGCTCTACAAGGGTTAAGGCGATGGTGTCCACAAATATCCGACCTCAGCTCTACAAGGGTTAAGGCGATGGTGTCCACAAATATCCAACCTCAGCTCCACAAGGGTTAAGGCGATGGTGTCCACAAATATCCAACCTCAGCTTTAAGCAACAGGTTTCCACAAATGTCTGACTTCAGCACACAAGGAGTTAAGGCGATAGGATGCCCTTTAACTGTGTTTGCTTAATTTGTGTCCGTTTGTGTGGTTATTGTATGATTTCAGCTCGCAGCTATAACAGATGTCTAGACACAGCAAATTTATCTATCACAGTCACTCCTTACTGATGGGGTAGACAGTAATTTCATGAGAGTCTGATGTGATTCAGCCTGGGCAGACCATTCAACTTAATTTGCAGTATAGTCTCTGCAAAAGTGATTGGAATTTTCAAATAAAAAAGTTTATTTTGGATGTTTCAATCCTATAATTACCAGATGTTCAATTTTGTAGTATCAGTTCAAAATTTCTTATCAATTGTGTGATAATAATGTGGATATTTTTATGTGCTATATCTATGTATGTGTTCACATGAAAATGGCCGCTCTAAGGTAGTTCAATGATCTATCTGATGTAGCGATACATTAACACTCAAAGTAGAGTTGTAAATATGGTACCATGATGGAATGGTCAACCATCTTGCTGTCTGAATACTCAAAGTTACATGAGACCTCCAAATCTATCTCTCACACTGAAGAGTTCCACACCACTGTTGCTTTATGCACACACAATTTTCTTTCAATACAGATAACAGTTTTCTATGGATACAGCCTAACTGGTCGTGTAATGAGATGTTTTACTCTCTAACATAACAATATAGTATAAACTTTAATAACAAATAGCAAATGACATGTTTCCTTCTTCTCAACCGGCAGGACCGGGCAGAGGTTAGCGCGTTCGGCTTCGGATCAAGAGGTCTGGGGTTCGAATCCTGCCAGGGGCACGGCAACTTTGTCTGCAGTAGAGAACTGTTCTACACGCAGTCAGGTTTGACTGCAATGCTACACTGAATTTCAGAGTAGTACCACCCATGGTTCGCTAGTTCCAGCCGATGCTCGCAGGTTTCACTCCAATGCATAGCCACATGGCTTTGTGGGCTTTCTCCCTGCCATAATACTAGCAGCTGCGATATAAGTGAAATACTCTTGAAAGCGGCGTTAAACCCCAACTCACCTCACCCTTCTTTTCATTTTAAACTCGATGAGGAGTATAAAAGTCATGACAGTGACTATAAAATAAAAGCATTGGTGCCTGAGATACATTTAAAAAAATTTATTTTGCCTGATTATACATTAATGTTTGGAATTATATTTTTCTGTCAAAGGTGTTAGAAATAATGTAACTGAAATTCCCCTAGGACTCCTGTGATGACGTCCCTTCCTGATTTCTGCTACTTTCCCCCTAGTAAAAAATAAACTGCTGATCGTAACAGAGATAATGAAATTAATTCGACAAACAACATGATGTTTTGCTAAATAGAGGTGAAACCCTAAACCCTACCAGGCAACGTTGAATAGGAAATTGTTACGAAAAGAGATTGATTTTAATCCCGACTGATGGCTCCTCCATGACTGATAGTAAAGCTATTTCTTCATGCTTGATCGAAAATAATTAAGACTTTATTGCAAACCACTTGATCAAATCGTATATATGATAATATTAGCGGCTGTCACATCCGACATCGTGTGATTTGTTGTAGCGCCGCTAGCTTCTGTGATGACACTCTTTACGCATAACAGATTTCATTACAAATAAAAATCGGAATCGTCTGTGCTCGTGTTTCCGTAACAGCTTTCGAATAGATCACTGTAATAGTCAGTCTGCTTAAGTCTCTCTTCTGAAACGTAAGAACATTGTGTTTTCCTGGAAGATTGACTAAACGAGAATCGCGAGACGACCCCTTGTCATTCTATCTTTTGATTGAAAATTCTTTTGAACTCTGAAATCAGACATCAGAGGTGTATGTTTAGCATCCAATTTATTTGAGATTCTGTTATTTCACGCTGTAATTTCCATTGGGCATATGGCTGTCGTTTTTAATAAAATCGCGAGTAAATAAATATTGAAAAGAATCTCTTTGGTAACCAATGAATAAAGAAACGAAATTACAAAAGGAAGGTCTTGGGTGTAAGATGTCTCTTTAATTCCAGCTCTCGATTTGCGAGTTATTCATGAATTTATTATAAACGGGCTGCTTTGGACTAACGAACGTTTTGCTGTGTCATTCCTCCACATTGTAACTCATTCTCTCCTCTATCACTTTGATGAAATGCCGCGGTTCAAAGCTGCTTCAAATTGGACTAATCGTATAAACCCCAAATCTTTTTCTTGATTACCAAATGATTAAAGTATTGAGAATCCCCTAATCACTTTAATGGCTTACGGATGGAGAAGAACTCTTGCCTCTCACCACATGAGAAAGGAAATCTGGAGGACATTAATGCACGGCGCTCTGTAACAATCTTTTCCCAATAAACGTCGAAACGGCGGGACCGTGAGAAATCTATCAGCAGAGGAGGCAATAATCTTGTGAAAGAAAATTGTATTTTGAGGCAAACTGTGAACGAACGGCTTTTTCGTAAAGCATTTTCATGTAGTTCCTGGACGTCCAGACTAACGTTGGGACAGTAACGACCAATCGCGGCCAGGAATGGACTCTGACTGACTGAGATGAATGATAATGTTTTCCGCGTCTATTTGCAATCGTCGCATGTTTCTTACCGCAGATGATTGCTTGACATCTGTCATCTGGGTCGTAATTGAAACAAAATAATATTTGATTTGTTTCGTGGTCTGCATCCGTAATGATGCGTTTTTATCTGACTTTGAGATTGATTCGACTGACTCGTGTTTGTCGGTAAATAAGTGAATCTTTTTTATCAAAACCTGAATCGTGACTAGTACTACACGTTATATTGCAAGCCACAAGTCGATGAGTAGAACGAATACCTAATTCTTTTCCTATGTTATTAAGAAATTTCTTGCCAGCTGTTGTAGGAGACAGTTGAGACAGAAATCTGTTTTTAATCCAGTTTTAGATTTTGACCTTTAACACTATTATACGAGAAGGAAATTTTATGACAAGGATATTCAGAATAATGAAAAATATATATCAACATAGTGACAGATGTAGAAAGCTAAACCATATGTCTGTTTATAAAGATAGTGATTATTTTCCAAGATAAACAATACATCAGTGTTTGTTTACATATATAATGAGAGGTTCAAACCTAAATGATATTTCAGTGTCTGGCCGTATGTAATATATATTTATATATATATATATATATATATATATATATATATATATATACACACACACACCACACACACACGCACACACACTATCATGACAGGTTTCGAAATCTATATATATATATATATATATATATATAGAAAAACAGTTTAAAACATCTTCCAACTCCCAGGTCTCATATAGAAAAAATAAAATGTTCGAAGAAATTACGATGATTTAATCAGATTCACAAGCATGCTTTCGACCATTACGGGTCTCATCAGGTGAATGACGTTGAGTCGGTTGATGCGTCATAAAGTGTATTATGACGTCACAATACATTGCATAGATACATTCTTAGATACAATGCATAGAAACAGATGTACATTGAGAATGAAATTACATTTTAGAATTGAGTCTTGGCTTATATTTATTAATAAACAATAATTCTTTTTCTGCCAAGCAATTAGATTCAGTTGAATCAACTTTGTATATTGGAAAAACAGAATATTTATTTTTTCCACATAGTTCAAGATGTGCACTAAGAGGGATAGTACGATTGTGTTTTTGTTTAATTTGAGAACGATGAAGATTCATTCTTCTTTTTAATTTTAATTCTGTTTTCCCGATGTATATTTCTTGACATCCATGACAAACAATCATATAAACAACATTTTTTGAATCACATGTCATGTTTCTTTTTTGAGATTATATTTTGATTTATATATATACACACACACACACACACACACACACACACACGCACACGCACACACAATATCATGACAGGTTTCGAAATGTCTGCAATAGGGATCCACAGAAGGAAATCAGCGGATTTGACCATCCCCCCCCCCCCCCCCCCCCCCCCTTCGAAAATTTGATGGACCCCCAATGTCAGATATCAGGCTCCCCCCCCCCCCCCCCCCCCCCCCCCTTCGAAAATTTGATGGACCCCCAATGTCAGATATCAGGGTCTCTCGGTATTTGTGTATATATACATATCCAATATAATGACAAGTTTTGAAGGCTAGACAATATGTCGGTGTCTGTATTTATGTCCCATACTATTAT
Organism: Gibbula magus; assembly: GCA_936450465.1. Lineage (NCBI taxonomy): Eukaryota > Metazoa > Mollusca > Gastropoda > Trochida > Trochidae > Gibbula > Gibbula magus. The sequence continues at coordinate 31,181,720 of OW388298.1, read as the reverse complement.
GACCAGTTTCAATAGCCACACCATTTGTCATTGTGTATAATACAATAATATGACAGATATGTCTGTATCGTTCTTTGTATATAATCGATATCTGTCTCGATGATTATCCACTATAATGACAAGTTTTGAAGTTTCAAGATATGTCAGTGTAGTTCTTTGTTTTTATAATCCATATCTGTCTCTATGATAATCCACTATAATGACAAGTTTTGAAGCTTCAGGATATGTCCGTGTCGGTCGGGCGGTCAGTCTGTATACAACTTCCAAAGGCAAGGCATAACTCTTGCCAGTCTGCATTACTGGCTGATTTAACCCTTGCGGTATTTCCCTCGCTTTGTTGTGTCAAGATAGTGAATCGCTGCACCAGAAATGCATAGCGGGCCTTGATTTCTAAACACAGGTTTCTTAAGGAAATACAAGGCCTAAATCAGCCAGTAATGGAGACTGGCAAGAGTTATGCCTTGCATTGGGAAGTTGGTCTGTATAGGGCCTATATATATATATATATATATATATATATATATATGTGTGTGTGTATGTAACAATGATATAGGTATGCACATAAGTGGTAGCTATCGAGGGAGGCTGAGCATAATGTCACGTCATCGCACGTTTTAGCAATAACCCGGGAGATTTGGAGTCTAGACCGGTCAATCTGGGATTCAAATCGATCCCGGTGATTGAATTTGAGCCTTTCTCTCCGTTCGTTCTCAAGACGGCTTGTAAGAATGGAGAATTACTTGGGGAAATTGCATGAATATTGTTGTAAACCTCAACAAAAACTAAGTATATTGCCGGTCGTATTCATTTTTTATTGGCCAGATTTGCGAGTGTATTGCATAATTCAACACCACAGCTTAACTGTGACATTCGTCCTAGCAATTTTATTCATAGCAACGTCTCAGTTGGTGATATCACATGCATAAGATATTTTTTCAATATTGCCCATTTCATTGGCAGTCATGAAAACCTCTCTGATCGTGTTACATATGAGTTTTTATCTATAAATCACTTGTTTAACATTACTCTGGGACGGTTTAGTCCACTTGGTATTCATTTTATTTATTGATGCTAGTTCAGTTTGGACACAGTCACTAATTTCATTACGTTATTTTGATAAATAGTATGGCAACTATTATAGTGGACGCTTTATCAATATTTGGTTTGTAAGTTGTCTGTTCAGTGTTGCTATGCGTCATTATTTTCGTATAAATGGAGTTTCAGGGTAGTTTGCAGTGTATGTTAGTTGTTGATTTCCATGTTTTTTCATACATTTTGATTCATTTAATTTAGTATATTAACTTGTCATTATATGTTATGAGGTTTGATTTTGCAATTAAATTTTGAAGCCAACTGATGATTGATCAATCACTTTGATCACCCTTCCATCCATCCAACCATCCTGAATTAACCCACTTACCCATCCACCCATTCATTTATCCATCCACCCATTCATCCCTCCATCCATCCACAAAATATCGATCAATCCAAGAAATCCCTCCGTTCAACCCTTTCACCCATTAACACTACATTAGTCCATCTATCCATCCACCCATTCATCTCAATCCATCCAGTCATCCACCCATTCATCAGTCTTTCAACCTACCCATCCATTCACCCGTTCATCCATTTATTCACCCCTTCCTCCATCTATCCACCCATCCATTCACCCCTACATCAACCCATCAACTCACCCATCAACTAACCCAACCATCCATTCGTCAATCCACCCACCAAGTACCCATCCATTCACCCCATCATTATCAACCCACCCATCCATTCACTTCTCCATCCATTCACCCACCCATCCACCAACCCACCCATCCATTCAGGCAACCATCCATCAACCCACCCATCATAAATAATTACCTCCCAACCATCGGCCAATCAAACCATCCACCAAAGTCCTCCATCAACCAATCCATTGTTACAAGATACATAGTTTATATTGCCAGTAGTGTAAATTTGCTTTCCAGTATTTCTAGATTAGATTTTCCCCTATAGAAATACCAATCATATAGCTCAGAGGCTCAGTAATGAGTTGTGAATCCAGTTCATTCCGATGTTTGCAACATTTGTTAATGGCCGACTGTGTGTCAAAGCAATTTTGGCCAAATGTGAATCCAGTTCATTTGCTGTTTGTAACACTTTGTAACAATTTGTAACAACATGGCTGTGTATGAAAGTGATTTCTCTCGTATGGGCTGGTTTTGTCCACCACTGGTAGAGAGGCATTGCCAACCCTCCCTTGAATATAGTTGAGATTATCGCTCCGTGATCAGACTCATAGAATATTGATACATTTATGGATATATATTCTCTTGTCCGAGGCTTTTAGCATCCGAAGCGGCGACCAGACGAGACAAGTATATTTTAGCATAGCCATTGAAAGCGCAGACAAGATTATACCTTCGTAACAAGTGAACTCATAGAAACCATTTACAGCTAGTTCTTTACCCAATGGTACCGAAAACGGATGCATGCAGAATTAATTTTGCGACTAAAGCGATCTTTAGGGCAAACCGTACTTGAAAGAGTCTATCTTACTTCAATTTGCTCGGAGAGAGACCATTGTGAGAAGGAGACCGTTGCCTGAAGGCAGGACCAACACTGGTCGTCTATAATCCACGGTGAACATCGTCAATACTTTACTGTTTGTCCATATTATTATTAAAACATTGGTCCTCTTGCACTGAGCAGAGAAATGGGAAGATGAAATTATTTCCCATATTGTTTATGTTTTCCTTGCCGAATTGTCATGTTCCTAGGCAGATCTAGGAATTTTCAAAATATGGTATAACCCAGGGGTTCCATAAAATTTACATTTATATTAAAAGTAGTGGTGCAAACAATCACCCTTGCCACATCCCCGGATCCGCCACTGATGTTTTCGGCCTATGCTGTATATGTACTTGTACTATAAGTACATCGATCTGAGACCTGAAGTACAATAAATATCTTTCCATCGACCCATTTGAACAGAGTGCCTTAGACCGAGCCTTATCCAGATGTGCTAAGGATTACTTAACCTCAGTCTGCTCCCACCAAGTGGACCCATCTTAGCCCCACAGCAGTCCTCTCGTCTCCTCCGAGCGAACCGCCCATACTTCAGAGTTTGCCGATATTATGAGGTCAATATCCATTTTCTAGTCACTCTGTCTGTTGTTTATGTCTTCCCATCCCGGTCGTAAATACGAGGGGAAATAGTGGATATGATAGCGAGGTCTGGTTCGTTGGCTAGCCGACTCACGTTTCTTTCTCTCATCGACGGTTATGACATTCATATATCTCTATCAGAGTTCTCCTATATCTCCGAGTTAAGAAATTGTATCTAGCGCTGCTCTCTCTCACAGTGAAGGAATGCTCTCTCTGCCAAACTCACTCGGTGTTAAATGGTATCTATGGCTATTGGCAGAATTGATTTGTATTGCTCGCTATTTGGTCGAGCTGTATTTTATTTCACACTATTTGGCCATACTCAGTTGTATCATTTACTATTCGGCCAAACTCTAATGTATGCTGTACAATGTGGCGGGGAGATGTATTGTAATTCTTGTTGTTTGGCTGATCTGAACTGTACCTCTTGTTATTTAGCCGATCTGAATTGTATCTCTCGCTGTTCGACCGATCTGAATTGTATCTCTTGCTATTTGGCCGATCTCATTTCTAGATCTCATTTCTATATCTTGCTATTTTGGCCGATCTGAAAGGTATCTTGCTATTTGGCTGATCTGAATTGTACCTCTTGCTTTTTTTAACAATCTGAATTGTATCTCTTGCTATTTAGCCGATCTGAATTGTATCTCTCGCTATTTGGCCGATCTGAATTGTATCTCTTGCTATTTGGCCGATCTGATTTCTGTATCTCATTTCTATATCTTGCTATTTTGGCCAATCTGAAAGGTATCTTGCTATTTGGCCGATCTGAATTGTATCTCTTGCTATTTGGCCGATCTGAAAGGTATCTTGCTATTTGGCCAATCTGAATTGTATCTCTTGCTATTTGGCCGATCTGAAAGGTATCTTGCTATTTGGCCGTTCTGAATTGTATCTCTTGCTATTTGGCCGTTCTGAAAGGTATCTTGCTATTTGGCCGTTCTGAATTGTATCTCTTGCTATTTGGCCGTTCTGAAAGGTATCTTGCTATTTGGCCGTTCTGAATTGTAACTCTTTATTTGGTCAATCTGAATTGTATCTCTTATCTCTTACATAGATATCCTTCTCTACTTTAACTAACTTCTTTTATCTCTTGTCCCAACAAACATTTTCATCTTCCTGCCAAAGTTCCTGGCTAGACATAAAAAAAAAAACCCAACTTTTTTCAGAGCTGACATTGAGTAATATCATTTTAATAGCATTCTCTGATGTATATGTGTATATGATAGTGACAAATATGATACGATTTGGATCATTCTTTCAAGCATGATAGGGGATGGGATAGCGCAGTGGTAAATGTGTTCAGCTTCTGATCAAGAGGTCCAGGGTTTGAATCCCACCAGGGGCTCAGCAACTTTGTCTGCTGTTGAGAACAGTTCTACATGCAGCAAGTTTGGCTGTAATGCTACACTGAATTTCAGCACAGTTCCACCCATGGTTGGCTAGTTACAGACGTTGCTCGCTGGTTTCACCGCAATACATAGCCAAGAGGTTTGGGGTTAGAATTCCACCAGGGTCTCTGCAACTTTTGAGAACTGTTCTACATACAGTAAGATTTGGGTGCAATGCTACACTGAATTTCTGTGCAGTCCCACCCATGGTTCGCTAGTTCCAGCCGATGCTCGCTGGTTTCACCACAATACACAGCCACCATGTCGTTGCGGGCTCTCTCCCTGCCATTATACTAGCAGTGATTTAAGTGAAATACTCTTGAAAGCAGGGTTTAAACCCCAAACCACCTCACCTCACTTTTGGGTTGGCTACTGTTCAAGCTAATTACATACATTACTGATTATAATAAGAGGATTTTATTGATAAAGAAATATTTTACAAATGAAAGGAAAAATATATGCTGAACAGCAAAAAGCCCCCCAGGACAACGCTAGGGTTAGACATATAAATAAAAGTCCTATCTAATACTTGTTTGATTTATTGGAGTTTTATAACTGTTGACTTATCCTTGAGTGCCGTGGAAGAATTAACCCTGGACAATAAATCATGCAAATCCTGACGAGCTACAGAGCCAATGGCTCTATTTTTATAACTGTAGACTTATCCTTGAGTGCCTGTAGAAGAATTAAGAGTCCATGATTCATGGATTTGAAGCATGAGAAATCTGAACTTGTACATTAATAAATATGAAGAGATTGGAGTTTCACACTCAGACATCAAGAACATCGACAGACAGGATTTTTCGGCCCGTAATTTAAAAATAAAATAGCTTTATTGACGTACGCTAATGGTGTTTGACAGCTATCTGAGGAGATATGGCCAATAGTACTAAAATCAGGACAATACATATTCCGCGGAAGATATACGTAAACGAACGCAGCTTCTAGGAGGCTTAGCTCATAGCCACTGTGATTAGACCGCCGCGAACGGCTTCTTTTATTGGAGAAATGTTGCAAAGATAAAACTTATTGTTGTTTCTGTCACATGTGGTCGCTGTGATTTATTGTTCCGGGGTTAATGAAGCCTCTTTCTGAACCACCTGCCTCTTTTTGGAAGCATCACGCAGACGATTGTCTTCTCTTGGGGGAGAGTTATCTCGGGGAATTGTGCTGGATGTAATCGGTGGTCTTCTCAATGTAAAATTTTTTTCTGTAATTTCCTGAAGATTTAAGATTATTTGAGGAAACTTGTCAATAAGTTTATATCTTATTTTGATTGTCTGTTTGGGAGTCTAATGGAGATAATCTTTGGGTAAAATGCATCGAGGATATTTGACATTGCTTGTTGAATACCATGTATATTTCATCTCGTGAAGTAGAAATTTATATTTTCACAAGTGGCCGCCCAAAGTGATCTGACTCATGAAGCAATATCTAACTCAGAGTAGATCGAGTTTTAAATATGGCACCATGATGGAATGGTCATTCATCTTGCTGTCTAAACTTTCAATTCTCATGAGATCTACAAATTTACCTCTCACTCTGAAAATTGTCGCTTTATATGTCGTACTATATTTACCAATATGGGTAACTGTTTTCATACTTAAAGGAGCTGTAGAGTTTTTGTAAATTAAGGAGACATTCCTATAAGTGTCATTGATGAATGACATGACACAACTTCCCTGCACCAGGCATAACTCATGCTAGTCTCCATCTCCTCCTTGCTGCATTTCCTCACCTTTCCTATGCTAGCATTGTAGAACATGCTGAAGTTCAAGTGCAGCCATTGCGACGGTAGAACAGGAAAGTTTAAAAAATGCGGCAAGGTTAAAATTAGTCAGTGATGGAGACTGGCGCCAGTTATGTCTTGCAGGGAGAAGTTGGACATGATTGTTTAGGATTTATTTGGAGGAGCATCAAAAACGAATTTATTTTCACAAAAACCTTTGTCATTAATGTCAGTGTCTTTCTCAATATTTGTTTCATTATGTAAACTTCATTACAAATTAGGATGTATCAGAAATCATGTTGCACTTGAGAGCTGTATAGCATTGAGAAACTCTTCATCTTCTACCTGCTTTTTCTCTAATGAACTTTTGTTTGATTTCAGATTCAATTCAGTGTATGGATATACCTTACGAGTGTGTGCTGCAACAAGGTAAGCTTGCTATATACGCTGGATATACACACGCAATGCTCTGACATCACAATACCTTGACATCACAGATAAATGATGTCATCAGACTTGACACGTACCACAAAACATTGACATCACTGATAAATGATGTCATCAGACTTGACATCACAATGCTCTGACATCACAATACCTTGACATCACAGATTAATGATGTCATCAGACTTTACACATACCACAATACATTGACATCACAGATTAATGATGTCATCAGACTTGACACGTACCACAATACATTGACTTCACAGATTAAAGATGTCATCAGACTTGACTAAATTATGCTTTGATATCATCTACCACTTGACATCACAATACTTACATATCAAACTTGACTTCACAATGCTGTGATGTCAAGGTATCATCAACAGCTTGACATCACTTTACTTGGATATCACAATGCTCTGTGGAGGGATTAATATTCTTTTTAACAATTTCCTCAAATTCAGATTCAATACATCCACTAAATAAAAACCTCAGTTTAAATATCATGCAGTTTTCCACTCCACTTATTGGATCTATTCCATTTAGCAAAAAGAACTCCCTCCATTCATAGATGGCGCTACTTGTACGTTGTCGTTATCAGGCCCTTAAGACACTATTTCCTGTTCATCCCTGTGGAATAATTGTTTTATTCACATCAGCATTCGTATCATTACTCAGATCGACCTCTGATTGAGACGGGCAATATTACAAGTGTCATTTCCGGAGGAGTACAAAGTCTTTCTCACAATGAATCCGCGAATAATATCTCGATCTACTTTCTTGTCTGACCAGAGTGTATGAGTCCATGCTTCAATTATATCAAACGTTTGAAGAATTTTTATTAATTTGGCGAAAAAAAGTATTTAGTTTGTTTGATCCTTTTGCCATGATTTTGACAAATATCCCTCCGAATAAAATGTTGCAAAAATTTTCCCTCCCAATAATATTTTTTGCTAGATTTTAACAACGACCTAAAATTGTAAGAGAAATTTTTTATTAATCTTTTACGTGCCTGTTTTGCTTGTCTGAACTCATTTTGACTTTTTGCCCCCAAAAATCTGTATACCAAGTAAATATTGCCTGCCCTTACTGAGAGAGAGAATACATGATTATTCTAAAGTAGACAAATTACTTTTTGTTGAAATGTTCATTGTTTTCTAATGGGTGCTAGAATCGTTTGTTTAATATTATATAGAAATCCCATAGTTGTATGAAATTACTTTCTTTCAAAGGTTTGTGATAAGTTTTATTAGTAGGCTGAACAACGTAAATATTAATGTCAATGTGTTTCAAAAGTCTTTAATTAATCTCTCAAACGAGTCTGACTGTCATCTGTCTGGTGATTTTAAATTCCAATGTTTGTCAGGTTTTAATCATTTGTTGTGATCGGGAATTCTCTTCCCTAGGAATGTCACGATACACCTATGCACCGGTGCATCGCCGTGGTTCAGTTCACGATACGATACACGATACAGTAAAATAAATCATGATCCAAATTTTAGTATATATCGATAATTTTTTTAATGTTTCTTGATTCAATAAAAAAAATAAAACTTTCCATCATTATTTATTTCAGAAACTCATTTCTTGAAATTGATAGAGTTCTGACTTTTTGTTGATGTTCAAGTAGGAAAACTATTAAAATATGAGATTCATTATCAAGTTGGCTTGTATTTGTTTTTAACTGTTGTTCACTATCTTGTTAGAAATGTTGTATTGAGATCCTGAGATGGTATCTCTCGCATTTACTGTATCGTGATATGTATCGAATCGTGACCTCAGTATCGTGATAAGTATCGTATCGTGAGGTACCTGTATCGTGACATCCCTACTCTCCCGACAGAAGTTACTCAAGTTATTTCTTCCCAATTTACCTGTGTTATAAATTGAACACTGTTTTGGCTTGAAAGGGAGAATTTTGATTGGGTGCAATAAAAGTTAGTTGTGCAATCAGTGATGTTGTTTTTTAGGTGATCATTTGTCAACTGGCAAGTTATAAGGCTATTCTTTTGAACAGAAATTTTGGATAAACATTTCCTCTTTTAATCTGTGGTCCTCAATGTATGCTATTTCTACGTGTCTACACATGTTTTCACATGTTCATATGGCCGCCATCTGGTCATTTACCATTGAGTTTGTGCATTCTTTTGTTGGGGACTGTATATACATGTACACTAGGGGTTGTGACTGCACTGAAGATTTCTGGGGGCCGTTCCACTAACCGATCTTAGCCCTAAGATCAATCGTAAGCCAATCTTTTATCATTGGCTAAGATTGATCTTAGCCCTAAGATCAATCATAAGCCCATCTTTTATCATTGGCTAAGATTGATCTTAGGGCTAAGATTGGTTAGTGGAACAGTACCCTGGACACAAAGTTGACTTCAAGGTTTGTACGTCTTATCCCAAGTGAGCTTAAACCAGGGACACGACATGTTTGGCTTCCGATCAAGAGGTCCAGGGTTCGAATCCCACGCAGAGCCTTGCAACTTTGTCTGCAGTAGAGAACTGTTCTACATGCAGTAAGGTTTAATGTAATGCTACACTGAAGTTCAGTGCAGTACCACCCATAGTTCCAGCCGATGCTCGGAGGTTCTACCGCAATGCATAGCCACATGGCATTGCGGGCTTTCTCCCTGCCATAATACTAGCAGCCGCGATATAAGTGAAATACTCTTGAAAGCGGCGTCATACCCCAACTCACCTCACCTCACCTCCAGTCGATGCTTGGAGGTTTTACCGCAATACATAGTCACAGTGTTGCGGGCTTTCTCCCTGCAATAATACCAGCAGTCATAAACCCTGCACCTCAATCACACTTATTACTAGCACTGTTGATTTAAAGATTTTGTATTCAAGCTGTTTCTTATGTCTAAAGCTAGTTGTTGTTTTAAACAATTCTGATTTTGATTCCTCGAACATTAGTGAAATTTGTAATGTTCATAACTACAAGTAGTTTTTGCCTACTTGCAAAGCAATTTGAGCAAGACGTTAATTTAAATATTACTGCGTCTTTAGTTATTTCTTGCTCTTTTTGAATGTTTTCAATTCCTTTGACATTTGTCATGTAAATTTTATAGATTTAAATAATTTGTAGTTCTCTATGAGCACACTATTCAATTGAAATGTTTTGTATTAATCATTCAAAGTAGTCTTTTGATATGAAATTCTATTAATTGAAAATGCTTTCTTGTGCTATCGTCTACAATTGTAGATTTATTCGTGAATTTAATCTTGAAATATAGTAATTCAAAAGGTTTTAAATGAATCATTCTGAATAACTGTTTCAGCCATCACGATGTGAAATTTTACTATTTGGAAATTATGTTTTAATCTTTAATCCGTTGCTGTCATCCATAGTTATAGGTATATCCATATCGTGAATTTAATCTTGAAATATAGTAATTCAAAAGTTTTATATTTTTCATTCAGATTAACGGTTTTTAGCCTCACGATGTGAAATTCTAATATTTGAAAATGATGTTTACAGCTTTACTCCTTTACTCCTTTGCTGTCATCCGCAGTTTTAGGTATATCCTTAAAGTGAATTTAATATAGTAATTCAAACGTTTTTTTATTAATAATTGAAAGCAAAGCTAATTTGGCAATCTAGAGCTTGATATGTGAAGTTCTACCGTTTGCAAATAACGTTTAGCTTTACTCCTTTGCTGTGAGTTGTAGATATATCCTAATAGTAAATTTTATATAGTAAGTCAAAAGTATTTTATTAATCATTCAGAATAGCTGTTTTTAGCCATCACAATGTGAAATTCCTGTAACATTTGCAGAATACAGATCTGAAGATTTTAATCACTTGTTGCTGTCTGCCGACATCGTTGGAAGTGTTCTTAATTGTGTGTGGTTTCGAGCAGAATCGAAGTTGATCAGTAATTCGTCTAGACTTATTAATAGGCTTCCCACGACCAGGAAACATCTCATATACCTTAGTTAAAGGGAGAGTTCCATACATTTTGAGGAACATTCCTGTTTACATATATAGAGGATACTAAAAGACCTTCCATTTCATACCATTTATATTAAAGGAGTCAATGATTTTGTTTGAAACGAGCAAAAGCGAGTTTGATACCAAAATTTATTCACGAGTTTAATAGAAATGGTATTATATGAAGTTTAGTATATGTTTATTACTTGCCCAAATTAAACCAGCGAAATTGCCGACAGTGTACTGAAACTACGATTTATGCGAGTCATGTACTATTGTGATGGAGGCACGACCATTGTGACATCACACCTGTACAGTATGTGACATCATACTTGTAGAGTCATTACACTAGTATCTTTCACGAGCGAGTAATAAGTATTATATACATCATTATAACACAATCCAGTTGAGACATATTGCTGAGAGTAATATGTTGATGGCCTTATTTTCGAAATTTGATTAAAAAGACTATAAGCATGCATTCATTAAAAAATATTTCAAAATATATCCCTCCCTCTCTCTCTCTCCCTCTCTCTCTCTCTCTCTCTCCCTCTCCCTCTCCCTCTCCCTCTCTCTCTCTCTCTCTCTCTCTCTCTCTCTCTCTCTCTCTCTCTCTCTCTCTCTCTCTCTCTCTCTCTCTCCGTCTCTCTCTCTCTCTCCTCCCTCTCTCTCTCTCTCTCTCTCTCTCTCTCTCTCTCTCTCTCTCTCTCTCTCTCTCTCTCTCTCCTCTCCCCCCTCTCTCTCTCTCTCTCTCTCTCTCTCCGTCTCTCTCTCTCTCTCTCTCTCTCTCTCTCTCTCTCTCTCTCTCCCCCCTCTCCCCCTCTCTCTCTCCCTCCCTCCCTCCCTCCCTCCCTCCCTCCCTCCCTCTCTCTCTCTCTCTCTCTCTCTCTCTCTCTCTCTCTCTCTCTCTCCCTCTCCCTCCCTCTCCCTCTCCCTCCCTCCCTCCCTCCCTCTCCCTCCCTCTCCCTCTCTCTCTCTCTCTCTCTCTCTCTCTCTCTCTCTCTCTCTCTCTCTCTCTCTCTCTCCCTCTCCCTCTTGATCTCTCGAAACAAAAATTGCCAAGTACACGTTGTGTTTATTAGGTTGTATACGTTTTTTGGTAAAGGTTAGTAGGTTAAGATGCTCTGGGATTTGAATTGATAACATTACAACTTGATGTTTAAAATGAAATGTTCGCAAAATGATAGGATAGTGTTGAATAAGTCAATTGCTTTTGCTTTCATTAGTAAAGACAAGGTAGACATTAACTTGGGTTTCATATAAATCTTATTGTAGAAGTAATTCAATTTTACAATAATAATAATAATATATTCTTTAAGAGCATTTGAGTTTAAAACTAATTTGAAATAAATTGTTGTAGCTATAACCATTTAAATGAAATTTTATCATTTCCATCTATTTTATACTTTGATATATTTTATAACTTCTGAATTGTTACTTGTGCAATAAGAAATAAAGAAAAACTGTTTTATTTAACATTGATTTTATAGTTTTATTATATTTCCATAATTAAGTTTATAAAACTTCATGTAAGAACAATATTCTTATATATTGTATTAAACTTTAAAGGAGATTTTCTTTTAATCTGTGAGAATGTGTGAGTGAGTGGTGCATGTTGTTGAGAAAATCTCACTAATTCAAATTGTACAAGTGACCTTCATCTCGCTGGAATGAAGGTTGATTTGATGTTACAGGGGTGAATGAATAAAATGTTTTTAAAAAAAAAATTAATGTAAGAAATATGTAAGAGAAATAGTCTGAGCGTCTTCTACTTTCTTCTTAAACATTTTGTTGATTGGCTGTTAGACCATTTATAGACGGAAACCATTTGGACATTATTCATTTAAAAGTCATTACAATACGCAGACGTCCCGAATGAGTTGAATCAGTCCAGTGCATAGTTACACAGATGAATTATTAATGTTATGTATCTAGTCATGAGAGCATGATGGAAAAAATATATTTCATTTAAAAATTGTTTAAAAAAGTGATATTATGACCATGATGATAAATAATATCATATTTTAATAAATATGTTATTTAGAAAGAGTTAAAGAAAATGTAGTAAAGGAAAGACTCTTGTTGACGTAGTACAGTTAACGGTGTAAAATAAGCTCTGGGACAGTTTAATTGTCAAAGGAGGGGTTAATCAATTACAGATTTCATGACATTTTATTTGATTTAATGTCAAAATACCATATGTGCTGAGTTATAATCAAAGCATTTCACCCAGCTTGCATATTCGTCCAAAAAGGTCAAATAAATGAGGATTATATTTTTCAATGAAAATTGATCAACAACCCGAAGCAAAATTCCCAAGCCCCATTTACATGAATTCTAGTTATATATGAAAATAGGTCCCTTTGTATATTGCTTACCTCTAAACACATTGGTACACTTGAAGCGATCAACCAAATCTATCATGTCAAATCTATCATGTCACCATTAAGTGGTGGCACGTGGTCCTGTGCATAGCTCAGTCGACCGCTATCAGTTAAGTTCAGCAACAACGGGTGTGGCTCGCTGGATGGGTGGGTTACCCGCCTCATTGCTGAATGAAAACTGAGAGTTTGAAGGGTGATTCCCTGCCCCACACTGAGACATGAGTTGAGAGGCTCGTGGTGTCGCTTTGGGCAAGGGACTTTATTCGAAATGTGCCTCTGTTCACTCAGCAGTACAATTGAGTACAATTGAGTTTGGAAGTGAAGGCAATGTGACAGATAACCTTGGAGCGCCGTAATTGGCAGCCCAGGTTGCATACTCCAAAGGGAGTTGAGAATGAAAAAAGGAACGATGTTGGTCCTTATACCAGGGTAATAATGTCTGTAGCGCTTTGCGCATGCACTTGGTGTATGGAGGCTAGCGCGATATAAGTACACAGTATTATTATTATATTATCAAACGCTAAATATGACTTTCTGCTTTAGATAAATTTCCAGAATAATAGTTGACTAATTGGCTCGTCAGAAACGATACAGTATCAAGTTTTCAATAAAACAATCACGACTCTACACCATTGTCGTCACTATACTAAACTGGTTATGATTAAAGGGGCAGTAGCACGTTTTTCGCTGAAATAACTCAATGAAATGTATTTTGAAAATAATGTCACCAATAATAAAACACCCATCTCTCTTCAGAAAATCATCCGTAAAGCCATGGGAATTGTTTTTGTTTTGTTTTCGAAATAATAAAATGTGTTCACAATAAAATGGCCGCCATGCAATTTTTGCATTATGCGCAAAACCACTACGGATAATTGGTTTGTGTAATGATGTGTTACCCTTTAAAGTAGATATAAATGACATAAACTATTATTATAAATGGAAAATTAAAAAAAATAAAACTTGAAAAAAATGGAATGTCTCTTTAAATTGATAATTTCTAATAATTTTAATCAATATTATTTAAGTAAGTTTTGAAAAACAAATTGACTGGAAAATTAAGCCTAGACAAGCAATATGATCTTTCTTATACAATAAATATATATTTAGGAGCTCAATATATGAGATACCTTATTGCAATCACCTTTTTAAAAAGACAACAAAAAACCTTCAAGTTAAATTCAACTGTAGAAAACAACTTCCTTGATGGAGCTTTCCTGTAATGCCACCGATATGAGCAAATAAATAAATACAAAAATTCCAGATAGAGTAAACATTTAAATATATAAAGATAAGAAAATGCAAAATTCTTATCAAACAATTACCAAGAAATTATTTTTTAATAACCAAGATATGTATTTTCTATCGCTATAACCTCTCGACTATAATAATAATTAAAAAGATACACAAACATTTTACAATAAGATATCACATTAGATAAACTAAACATTAAAATATGTACACAAATTCCAGATACAGTAAACATTAAAATATATAAAGATTGGAATATATAAAGATAAGAATTTTTTTTATTATTATAAAACAGTTAAAACAGTTTTAAACCTTAATTAAATTTCAACGACAAAGAAATAGATTTTTCCTAAAATCAAAGTCCTTTGATAAAGCCTGTAGACCAACCCCCTACAGAAAGAGTCCAGTAGTTATTGACCAGGCCAGTAACGCCAAGCCACTTCAACGGGTAATATCAGTTATAGATCCCGGCAAGCCAGTGTCCAGAACATGACCTACTTCAGGACACCAGCTGTCTAGGTGACCACTGACCCTATGACCCAATGACCCCATGGCCCAGCCAGCTGGCTGGTATGTCGTGCCGTGACCTAGTACAACCCCTGACCTTGCGATGAGGTCACGGAGCCCTGATTGTTGTGGCCCGAGGTCCTGCTAGCCAGAGAGAAACAAACAGCGCTGAGACGTAGGTCAAGCAGTCAGCGAGTTTGTGAGGGAAGGCGGCTTGACTATCACACTGACCAGTAGATAATGAGCTGGTCAGTGTTGTATTGACCAGTGCTCTGTGTGATATGGTCAATACAGCCCACACATTTCAAAGTGTTTGCTGCTACTGTGAAGAACTCTTTAAGCTAGACTTTAAGCCAGTCTTGAAAGAGAAAGAAATTGTAGAGGGTTAACACAGTGCAACTTGTGTATTTTGAAATATAGAAACATTTTGAAATCAGAGGCAATAATCATTAAAATGCTGTTAATTTGAAAAAAAATTAGCATGTTATTTTAGTAGCAAAAGATTTTATTCTGAATTCTCTCTCTTGTAGCGATGATGGTTTCATGACTTCAGTAATAAATTGAACAATTGTCCAACTCGGTCCAACATTTTTGTCACTCGTGCCTATGACTATCCTTGCTCCAAAAATAACATCATTAAGTTACTGACATAATAAACACAGTATGACATGGGTACTTACAAAATAGAGGGCGGGATAGTGCAGTGGTTAGCGGGTTCGGCTTCGGAGCAACTTTGTATGCTGTAGGGAACTGTTCTACACGCAGTAAGGTTTGGATACAATGCTACACTGAATTTCAGTGCAGTACCAACCGTGGTTCGCTAGTTTCCAGCCGATGCTCGCAGGTTTCAAAGCATTGCACCATGGCATTGCAGGCTTTTCCCCTGCAATAACACTAGCAGCCATGATTTATGTGAAATAATCTTGAAAGTGGCGTTAAACCCAAAATCATCTCACCTCATTCACCTCACCTCACCTCCAGCCGTTGATCACAGGTTTCACCACAATGCATAGCCACCATGCACTGCAGGCTTTCTCCCAGCAATAATTCTAGCAGCCGTGAAATAATCTTGAAAGCAGCGTTAAACCCAAACTCATGTCATCATACCTCGCCTCCAGCCAATGCTGGTAGGTTCCACCACAATGCATAGCCACCATGGCGTTGCGGCTTTCTCCCTGCCGTAATACTAGCAGCCATGATAAAAGTGTAATACTCACCTCACCTCACCTCATACTAGCAGTTGTGATATAAGAAATATAATCTTGTAAGTGGTGTTAAAACCCAAATTTCCTCAACTCACCTCACAAAATATTCTCTATTTAATGAAACAAGAGACCTGAAGACAGTCTGACTACCAAGAAGCAAGCTGCTACAGCTATTAAAGGGCTCTCTCTGCACTGCCAGTAAATCGATGAATGGCCAAGCTTAGACCGTGAAGCAGGGAAATCACCTGTTATGCCAAAGCTTAGATTTGTTGATTGACTAAATACCCGGTTATTGACCAAACAAGAGACTGTTGTTTTGTGTAAAGACGAGATAACTATTAAGCAAGCCAAGAACACCTCTATTTATTGGACAATGTTGTCGTTTTAAAAGGGACATATGAGAATTTGATTGTGGAAAAAAAATTCAGAGGGAAATCTAATTTTTGTATTGAGGCTGTAAATGCATAAAATACATTTAAAATAGGTGTTTGTGGTAGGCATTTATAGAATAAAAACACAAAAGATACAATATAACACCTTGAATTTAATTTCCTTAAAATATAACCGTGTTGCACCGTTCCTTATAATGTAATGTCATTGTATATCTGTTAGATGGTGGCTAACAAATTTCATTTGGACTCAATAACCAAAATAAATAAATTATGTGGATATAGATTTAGCAAGAAACTGGGTTATTGGTGTAAAAATTGTGTTTTGATTGTCAGCAGCATAGCAAAAATCATTTACTGTGAACATTTACAGAACATTTTTTTTAATATGTACTACTGCAGTTAGTGAGTTTGCTGACATTTTTACTGAATTCACTTACTGGTATATTTTTTACTGAAATCACTGATATTTTTACTGAATTCACTGATATTTTTACTGAATTCACTGATTTTTTTTACTGAATTCACTGATATTTTTACTGAATTCACTGATATTTTTACTGAGTTCACTGATATTTTTACTGAGTTCACTGATATTTTTACTGAATTCACTGATATTTTTACTGAATTCACTGATATTTTTACTGAGTTCACTGATATTTTTACTGAATTCACTGATATTTTTACTGATTCACTGATATTTTTTACTGATTCACTGATATTTTTACTGAATTCACTGATATTTTTACTGAATTCACTGATATTTTTACTGAATTCACTGATATTTTTACTGAATACTCTGATACCTTTATTGAATTTACTGATAATTTTTCTGTAAATGAGTTTTATATTTACAAAATATACAATTTATTTTGTTAAATTCCTCCTACAATTAATTAATTCATTGTTTATTTATATTTAGCAAAATATTATTGATAACTGTTTTTGATGAAGGATTAATTGTAAGTGTATATTTCATTAAAAAAACAACACTTTTAATAATATTAATGATTAGTTTCAGCTGAGCTGTTCTCAGGCACTAAACAATCATCATTATAATACCCTGATCCAAACCAAACCTCCAACATTTTGAATAATAGCACAGTGGTTAATGGGATCAAGAGGCCTGGATTTGAATCCCGCCAAGGGCCAGTAAATTTGCCTGCAGTATAGAAGTGTTCTACATGCAGTAAGGTTTGGGTGCAATGAATTTCAGTCTGGTACCACCCATGGTTTGCTAGTTCCAGCCGATGCTCGCAGGTTTCACCACAATACATAACCACATGGTGTTGCAGGCTTTCTCCCTGCAATAATACTAGCAGCCGCGATATAAGTGAAATACTCATGAAAGCGGCATTAAACCCCAACTCACCTCACCTCACCTCACATCAAAACACAACTGTTACCAGGTACCCATTTGTACTGCTGGATGAACAGAGGCACATCTTCAGCAAGGTCAGGGTTGCGACATCAGTCTCGTTACTCTCACTGTGTTACTCACTTAACAATCTTTTTCCATTTGAAAATATATCCTTTTGGAGACTGAGCTGCAGTCTATAAGCTGGTTACCGAGCGGAAACGAGATTCACGTAAAGTAGTTTGCTGCGACACGGAGGCATGTTTGAAACGCAGAGAACTGAATAAGTTCGAATTTCCTCTTTCTCGCTTTCACTGAATTATGTTGTACACCAGAGCTTCTGCAAATCGTTAATCACGTAACGTTTCGTATGAGGTTAAGAAGCTCGCATAAACCTTTTGTATGAATTGACGTGAGATAGTGCTGTGGTTAGCGTGTTCAGCTTCGGATCAAGGGGTCCGGGGCTCAAATCTCGCCAGGGCCTCAGCAGCTTTGTCTGCTGAAGAGAACTGTTCCAAACGCAGTAAGGTTTGGGTGCAATGCTACACTGAATTTCAGTGCAGTTCCAGCCGATGCTCACAGGTTTCACCGCAAAGCATAGCCACATGGCGTTGTGGGCTTTCTCCCTGCCTTAATACTAGCAGCCGGAATATAGTGAACTACTCTTGAAATTCAGTGCAGTGCCACCCATGGTTTGCTAGCTAGTACCAGCTAATGCTTGCGGGTTTTACTGCAATAGTCACAATGGTGTTGCGGGCTTTCTCTCTGCTGTAGTACTAGCCGCATGATAGCATGAAATCTGTGTTAAAGCCTTGATCATTTAATCGTTCACCTATTTTCGTATTAGTTGAAGATATCAGCTTAAGTTTAAAGACGATCATTTAACCTTTCCTGTGAGTTGCCCACATAATTTAAAGTTTGATGACAATGAGTTCGGCTTCTGGAGCCCAGATGTTGATGGAGTTCGTTCAACTCTTTGACAGCAGTATTGTGACTGAGCTATCCTCAGGGTAAAAGGGGCAAGGCAACTTTGTCTGCAGTAGAGAACTGTTCTACACGCAGTAATTAAGGTTTGGGCGCAATGCTACACTGAATTTCAGCGTAGTACCGCGCATGGTTCGCTAGTTCCAGCCGATGCTCACAGGTTTCACCTTAATGCATAGCCACATGGCGTTGCGGGCTTTCTCCCTGCCATAATACTAGCAGCCATGATATATAAGTGAAATAATCTTGAAAGCGGCGTTAAGCCCCAACTCACCTCACCTCACCAAGATAAAAGGGACAATAGCAATCACCCAGCCTATCAGCCTTGGGATAGTCACGTTTTTTGTAATTTTTTTGCATTTTTTTCCTAAAATTTGCCATTTATTTTTAAAGTTTATACATTGTTCTCATTTAGGAGTATTTATTTACCCATAACACTTATTTATATTTTTTATGAGAGCATTTTATTTCATTAAGAAAATTGTGCTACAGTACGTGCCTTTAAAGTGTTCTTGTTCCTGTTCTCTGATCTATATCTTCCATATAGTTATGTTTCCATCAAACTCTCCGGCTGATTTCACTAGCAACAGTTTCTCTTCTCTGTGGAAGTGTTTCAAGAGAATGAGAAGCTCACAATGCACGTTCATTAGGGAGCCGTCTCATCTGAGTTTCTGATGTTCCAGACACGCAGGACAGAGTGACATCAGACAACTGACCAGGTCATCTTCAATGGACAATCAACAATCTGGATGTTTGACCGCTTGATCCAGACTTGTCCATCTGTTGGACTCGGTAGGAAGGAAGGAAGGAAGCTGACTGACTGACGGAGGAATACATCTTTTAATTGTGGTAGGCATTTTACTTACGCTCTATATTCTTGTTCTTTTGTCTGTTTGTTTCAGCCTGAAATTCACAAAATAAAAAAAATTCTGTGTCCTACTCCTGAAAATTAGTGTGTCGCAGTTCAGTTACAATCTATATATTTATAATCTTTTGTCTGTTTGTGACTTACTTCCCTAAAACATTTACACGATTTCTTTTTCAAGTAACGCTCTATATTCTTGTCTTCATTTGTCTGTTTGTTTCAGCCTGAAATTCACAAAATAACACAATTTCTTTGTCCTACTCCCAAAAATAAGGGTGGCAGTTCAGTTACAATCTATACTCTCATCATTGTCTGTTTTGTGGCTTCCCTAAAACGTTTAAACGACTTCTTCTCCAAGCCAGTTGATATATGAAGCTGAATTTTTTTTTACTCATTTTTATTTAGTCAGTTTAATATCGTTTGATGACTTCTTTGTTATTTGGATACGGTCATGGTTGAGGATTTTGTGTGACTATACAAATAGAAGTAAGCGTTCTTGCTCAGAAAAGTGTTCTTTAATTTCTGAGGTCGAAAGTCTTATGAAATAATAGCCATTCGACTAGTGCAATTTTCTAACCGAACATCCATCTATCTAAATAAGCTAAATATACTGTCTTTATTAGTTCATTGGACTACCAGTCATTACGTTTTACTAGTTTGTACTTTCTATTGGTTACCGAACTTGTGCTAATTCTAATATAGGTTTGTATTAGATTTTATTGTATTGCATTTTCACAATGGTGTTTCTGGATTTCATTCTTCATAATGCTTGTCGCACCACAATGATATACTCAATTTGAACTCCGGCCTTTCAGAATGTGTTAATTTTCCCTTCTATCTCTGACTTTTTCGCCCACAGCTCGTAAAGAGTTAATGATTGTCATCATTAATTTACATGAACATATTTGGATTGATAGATGGGATAATAATGGTTTTGATACCCTGAAATAAAAAGAAAATAAGCTTTTTGGTAGTTAAGTTTTAATCATTAGTTTATTTATCTCATTCTGTAGAATTAAGGACATCCCAAACGTTATTTGTATAAGTAAAATATTACAAAAGTTCAAATGAAAAAAAGTGAAATTTCTTTCAAGGATTTACACCTTATTTCAAAATTCATTAATTTCAAAATGACTGAGAAAAAGTGTAAAATCTTAAGCAGTTTAGATGTTTTGAAAGTATCGTTTTTCTCTTAAAAAGTATGGTCAAACTATGAACCTAACAAACTGAACAGAGTACATTTAAGCAGAAGAAATCCTTAAGTAACTAGATTACGGGTTTTACTTCAATTGGAGAGCAGTGTGTTAGCAACAGAAGAAATCGGTCCATCTCAAATTGACAGCTTTTTGATGTAGGGAGTAAAAAGGCAAATATACTGCAAACGATGTGTCACTTTTCGACAGCCAATAAAGCGAGCGATCCTCACGCAATCCGTTAGTTCCCTCGAACAATCGCGCCTTTTCCCATCGCGGCACCAAACTCTATGAATAGCTAACAGCCTTCTCCAGGAAAAGGCTTTAATCTTTGCAACTGACATAGAGAAATCAGAACTAATTTCTTGCAGCGATCCGAGTTTTCTCTGACGGAAAAACTCCAAACCCGTGTCTCGTTTGTCAGGCATTGATTACATCAACGTCTCCGCCGTAGAAAATGTCCTCGTTTGCTGGTATCGGGATTCGTCCGCGAGAGAAAATGGTATATTTAAGTAATTAAACATTGGGTATCCCTTTTGTGACCGTATTGATTGTGTGAGAAGAATAAGGCCCACACGAGTCCTAGATATACTCCTCTTTTCTTGTTTTAGGATTTGCTTTAAGTAATTAAACATTTTATATCACATTTGATAGCTCCTGTCAGTAATGACGAATATAAAAGAAATGAGGCATCAGATACCAATATCCCGTTAATTAATGTCTTGAGTAAAGGGAAGATCATGCCACGTCTTATATGTAACTCACATTAGGCGAACTCGACTCTTTTTGCGTTCAATATCACATTTTTTGCTTTTTTTACGATGAAAGCTCTGAAGGCCATATATGTATAGAATTATTTTTATAGCCATTGATTCAATGATAATGGAGTGCACAAAGACCATTGAGAATAATAATAATAATGAGGATACTTATATCGCGCTGAACTCCACAACACAAAGGGCCATGCTCAAAGCGCTACACACATTATTACCCTGGTGTAAGGACCAACATCGTTCATTTTTTCATTCTCAACTCCCTTTGGAGTATGCAACCTGGGCTGCCATTTAAGGCGCTCGAAGGTTATCTGTCATATTGCCTGCACTTCCAAACCAGGTACTCAATTGTACTGCTGAGTGAACAGAGGCACATTTCGAATAAAGTCCCTTGCCCATGGTGACACCACGAGCCTCTCAACTCATGTCTCAGTGTGGGGCAGGGAATCACCCTTCAAACTCTCAGTTTTCATTCAGCAATGAGGCGGGTAACCCACCCATCCAGCGATTCACGCCCGTTGTTGCTGAACTTAACTGATAGCGGTCGACTGAGCTATGCACAGGGCCACAGAAGATGAAGTGATTGTTAGTGTTCGACGAATAACCCGTCAAAGTTTAAATATTTGAAATTTTGAAATAAAGGTCATATTCAGCGTTAGATCATGATGTAATTTTACTTATGCATATACTTCACACTGACGTGATCATAGTTATTTGAAATAAATGGATATCACCACACACTAAGCTACAGCTTTTTGAATCCCAAGATAATTCTGTATTAATAATTTACAGATGATATTCAAGGAGGCACTAGTCCATTAAGATGAACTATTTTCCATCACGTCCTCATTCACATGGCCTCCAGTCTCAGGGGCGCTTTGACTCAGTGCTATATATAGGATCGATTGCAGTATCAGAAACCCTCGCGTTTGAGGGTTTAACAAATGTGTTGGAACTGAATGTTATTTGATGCATGGTAGGGTTGAAGTAGCTTGAGGAGGGTTGATGGTTGTATTTGGTGATTACATTAGGCGGTTGCATTTCATTGTTACATTTGGTGGTAACTTTATTTCATGGTTATGTATGTTGATTGCATTAGGTTGTTACATTGGATGGTTACATTAGGCGGTTGCATTTCATTGTTACATTTGGTGGTAACTTTATTTCACGGTTATGTATGTTGATTGCATTAGGTTGTTACATTGGATGGTTACATTAGGCGGTTGCATTTCATTGTTACATTTGGTGGTAACTTTATTTCACGGTTATGTATGTTGATTGCATTAGGTTGTTACATTGGATGGTTACATTAGGCGGTTGCATTTCATTGTTACATTTGGTGGTAACTTTATTACATGGTTACATATGGTGATTACATTAGGTTGTTACATTGGATGGTTACATTAGGTGGTTGCATTTCATTGTTACATTTGGTGGTAACTTTATTACATGGTTACATATGGTGATTACATAAGGTGGTTACATTGGATGGTTACATTATGAGATTGAGTACATACATTACATTGGATGGTAAAATTGGTCGGTTATGTATTTTGTGGTTACATTGGGTTATGTATTTTGTGGTTACATTGGGTTATGTATTTTGTGGTTACATTGGGTTATGTATGATGTGGTTACATTGGGTTATGTATGATGTGGTTACATTAGGTTATGTATGATGTGGTTACATTAGGGGAATGCTCTTGGTGGTTACATAGAATTGGGTGGTCATATTAGGTAATCATATTGAATGATTACATTAGGTGGTTACAATAAGTTTTTGCATTTGGTTGTACATTAGGTGATTACATTAGATGATTGCAATAGATGATTGCAATAGCTAGGTGTTTGCATTTAGTAATTACATAGGATGGTTAAATTTTATAGGGTGATTACATTTGATAGTTTCGCTTTGATACCTGTAAATCGGCCACTTTGAATGATTTGACACAAATCAATTCAACAGTTTAAGTGTCAAGTACTAACTCGAACAAATACTTATGTTTGCAATTTAAAGGTCAGTTATAATAACATATATTTACGCAAGATTATACCTATCACTTTGTTGAAATTTGATAGTGTGATGACATTTCCTCAGAATTAACTGTAACCAAATCATTCTCAACATAAACCTTAATCATATCGTTTACCCATCCCGCATGATGTTGTTCTACGAAATGTCAACGACTTGTCTTGAAACAGAGGTTAGGATTGAATCATGTGGACTAATGAAATAATCAGTCAAACCTATTTTTTAAAAAAATCTTTGTCAAATTAATAATAAAATAATAATAATAATAATACTTTATTTCCCGATGAAGGAATTCGTTTCACAACAGTGATACAACATTTGTAACATTAAAATACAGACATACAAAGATGAGACATATAAATATTAAATACAGATAAAACGTGTGTAGTGTGCACGCTACAAAGACATAATAAATTAGGAGCATAAATGTACAGAGTTAAAAGTATATGCATGGCTGTATAGTTAAAGTTCATTCAAAAGTTTGATACTCGTAGGTAAAAACGATTTTCCGGGATAGCGCAGTGGTTAGCGAGTTCGGCTTCGGATCAAGAGGTCCGGGGTTCGAATCCCGCCAGGGCCACGTCAACTTTGTCTGCAGTAGAGAACTGTTCTGCACGCAGTAAGGTTTGTGTGCAATGCTACACTGAATTTCAGCGTAGTACCACCCATGGTTCGCTAGTTCCAGCCAATGCTCGCAGGTTTCACCGCAATGCATAGCCACATGGTACTGCGGGCTTTCTCCCTGCTGTAATACTAGCAGCCGCGATATAACTGAAATACTCTTGAAAGCAGCGTTTAACCCCAACTCACCTCACCTCACCTCTCCGACAGGATTCGAACCCAGGATCCGATGGAGCGAGTGTCCAGTACGCTATCCACCTCACTATTAGCTCTCTGTGTTTCAAATAAATACTAGAAATATAAACAGGAATTAGCCTGTCTGGAAATGAGGTGAAACAGTTTTCATATTGAGATGAACGTGGGTAAAACGTGCTGACTTAGAAATAAGGATGCTTCAATTTATATTTATATACAGTTTGCTTTTTTTATTTGAAAAGTCAAGAAGTTAATTAATTATCCCTCGCCGCACATTTCATACCAAACTTGACTTGATACAATAAAATGAAATATATATATTCAAATGTTAAATGTCCAGATGTATGGCAGCTAGTTTCAAGTTTAAAAACAATTAAAAACATAATGCCAATTATCTCTCCTACCATTTTCGTTTTATTGACCAAATAAGGAAAGTATTTCTTATTTCTTATTTCGTATTGAAGAATATATCCTGTCCAAATTGACAGGAAGTGAGCAATCCCTGATTTGTAACAGTCTAGGAATTCTGGGAATTATTCCCCATTGTGCGGACAAATGATAGTGAAATCGGTCTCTATTCAAATGTTTGTCTATGGTCGAGTGATCAACACGATTTGTTCCACGATGCTAAGATTGGTTTTCTTTCGCTATTATAGTGACAACTTCAGTGTAGTTTTAGTAACCTAGATAAAGTCAAAGCAACTCTCTGATAATGCAGTTACTTGATTGATTTTCCTTTAATTATGGTATTGTTACAAGAACATTTTAAAGTGACATCAGCATTTGTTTTGTTTTTTGGTTTTCATTTAATGGTACTTTCAAAATTCAAACGTCACTTTGTAAACATGACGAATTTTCTTGAACAAGTGCTGACAAATAATTATTTTCATTTTTTTTTTTACAATGAAGTTGATTTAAATGTTGTATTTATGAGAGATAAAATAATTTTTTAATGCTTGTAAGTATTTGTCACCAATAGTTACATGCTTACAAGTATCTGTTACCACAAATAGTTATCTGGTTACAAGTATCTGTTACCACAAATATTTCAGTATTTTAACCCCATGTCCCTAATTTTCCAAAAATAATTCCATTTTATCATCTTGATCGAGTTATTTCAATTTAAAATAAATGGTCATGCATTTTCAAATTCAACATAAATGTGATTGAACTCTCAAATTAAACAAAATGGTCACTCATCTAGTATATAAAAACGAATATGATTTAAGTCCCACAAATTCAAAATGAATAATACCGATCATCTTCAAATCGAACTAACATGTGATCAAGCATCTTTAAATTCAAAATGGGCTGGAAGAAATACAAAATAATTGACAATCAGTTTTTGCAGCGGTTAGATTCAGATCGCGATTACTGTCATAGTCGGAGTGGTAGTGATAAATGTTCTAGACGATCTTATTGATTTTAATCTGTCCCACCGAAATCTCTCTATTGGATTCTCGTGTCGTGTTTGGTGTATAAGAGATGGCTATCTATCCAGCAATATTCTTCTGTGCCGTATACAGATAAATTTCCGATCAGACGATTCAAACTCATCATATATCGTAGCTTGATAGACTTTCCGACTTTCTTGATTACCTCGATGCGAAAATAACTAACTTATTTGGTCATTTTATTGGGATTTCATGGTTTCAAGGGTTTAATTGCTTGTTTACGTTGATTTGGGGTTCTTGACTTTTATTCAGAGGTTTCCGATTTGGTTAGCCTTTTTGGTTTTTATCATGAGGGAATCAAATTGTGTTTGATTTCAATTATTTAAATATTTGTTTAAGAAGAGCTATAAAACATATACTATAGAGTTTCAACATTAATTAAGTGATGGATGTGTGGTGTAATGTATTTTTCCAAATAACTGGACACGTTAAAAGATTAATTTTAATTAGGGCTTTGATGGAATCTGAATTGTCATCCTGAAAAAATAGACATAGAAGTCCTCTTGTAAGCCAACGGTATATAATTTCAAATAATTTACGAGCTTATTTCTCATTGAATTGTCCAACAGGTAATTATTACAACTTTCTAAATCATTAAAAAAAATCATGATCAACTTCTTCACTAAGAAACTGATCAAAAAGGTAATTATTAGGAAACGAATCATTTGGGTTATTGTTTAAGAAACTTACAAGAGCAGTGATACATATAGTGTAGAGTTTCAACATTAATCAATGTGTTTTGATATAATTTTCCAAATAACTGGACATGTTTAAAAATTATTTCAACATAGGGTTTGGATGGAATCTAGGCTGTTGTCCTGAAACAATAAACGTACAGTCTCTTATAAGCCAACAGTATTTAAAAAATCTCTTTTACATATTTTTAAATAGAACTTGTCATAGACTGAATATGGCCGAACATCCCTCGTAGCTTTGCTCAAAAGTGTCTTACAACAGTTTATTAAATCATTTAAAAAAATACTTCTTCATTTCGACGCCGAACAAAAGGCTAGTTATTAGGAAACAGAAGTCATTTGTACAGAGCAAGTCCATCGAGACTTTTAAACGAAGTTAAGTCTCGAGGCGATGTTTATTAGATGGAGACTGTAAGCAGCATAGAGATACAACGTTGCTGCTTCTAATCCGCAACCTTGTTATAGACGATGTTCTGAACCGAAAGATAATCCCAGCGTAGACCTATTCTCTCGCTGCGGAGAATAATCAA
The DNA here is from genome assembly GCA_936450465.1 of Gibbula magus. Lineage (NCBI taxonomy): Eukaryota > Metazoa > Mollusca > Gastropoda > Trochida > Trochidae > Gibbula > Gibbula magus. The sequence goes on along the minus strand of OW388298.1, from coordinate 31,154,620 downwards.
TGCTCAAATAGTCCTTCTGTATGAAGTCTTTGAGGCGAGTATAGATTTTTCATCTATCAGCCCAGATCAACTAAATTTCATTGAATCGTAACCCAACGTCTAGACAACCAAGCGATAAGTCTTCGTCAATTTGATCCCTGTATTTACAGATGTCCCCGTGCAAAGTTTGTACGTGCGACACAGAGAAAATGTTTCGACTCTGCAAAAGAAATTGTACGTTATATGGGATTTGATGTCAATATTCATGCAGACTAGTCTTCATACAAAATTGTACGTGCACAGCAGAGAATGTTTCTACATAGAATTAAATCCCTGTACATAGTGTTGACATCCATCGCTGAGAGAAAATTACAACATCATAGAGTTAAATCCCAGTACATAGTTGAGAGAGTTTAGTCTCTGTTTGAGAGAATATCACAAATGTCAGAGAGTTAAATACCTGTACAAAGAGGTTGAGAGAGTTTAATCTCTTGTTGATAGAATATCCCAATGTCAGAGAGTTAAATACCTGTACAAAAGAGGTTGAGAGAGTTTAATCTCTGGTTGAGAGAATATACCAATGTCAGAGAGTTAAATACCTGTACAAAGAGATTGAGAGAGTTTAATCTCTGGTTGAGAGAATATACCAATGTCAGAGAGTTAAATCCCTGTACAAAAGAGGTTTAGAGAATGTTCCAACATCAGAGAGTTAAAATGTTAACAATCGTCATTGAGAGAATGTTCCAACATCAGAGAGTTAAAATGTTAACAATCGTCATTGAGAGAATGTTCCAACATCAGAGAGTTAAATCTGTGTACAAAATGTTAACATTTGTCGCCGAGAGATTGTTTCAACTCCACAAGATTTCAATCTCTATGTTTATCAAAGTCCCCGTACAAATTTGTACATGAAGACTCAAAAGTGATTGTTTCGACTCGAGAGTGAGGGCAAGTTTGTGATCCTGATATTTGCTCAGTCTCTGCCAGAGACGTTAAGCAGATCTTGCTGATGTTGCAGCATTGTTTGCATGCGTGTTACCGTGAAAGATTGTCGCACTTCTTTAGAATGCCAGCGACGACGTTTTAACGCAGATGGGTCAAAGAACAGTGCTTTGAAGTCCCTTTCCTTCCGCTATCGGTTAAGCTGTTGTAATATTTGTTTTGAAGCTGGATTTGCTTGTCTCCAATTGTAACTTTCCAATAAAAATAGGTATTGGTCGATTTGTGAATGTATTCAAGTCAAATATTATTTTGAGACGATTTAGATGAATTTTTTTGTATGAGTGAGATATAAATCCTGGTTGAGGGTTCGTGAATCATTTAATAGACTGTTGCTCATGTCGGGATGGCTCAGTGGTTAGTGCAATCGACATGCGAGGTCCATGTTCGAATCCCGCCAGAGGATCCTGTCTGTTGTAAAGATGTGTGTTTCAGGCAGTAAGGTTTGGTGCAATTCTACACTGGATTTCAGTCCAGTACCCATTCTTTAATGACTTTGATCAAGTATCTAATGTAACACTGTTAGTCTTCATCATATAAGCTTTAAAATGAGCCCAGTTTCATGTCTGTAGCACCATATATGAGTAAGGGTGAGGTGAGTTGTGGTTTAACGCCGCTCCGGGAAGGGGCACCTCGGAATCGTCTATGGCCATCCTGGATCATGCCGGGACCCGCAAGTTAAGGGTTAAGGTTGAGAGAAGTGAAATAAGGTTAGGATAGTTGAGACAAGGTTGAGGTTAAGGAGAGGTGAATTGAAGGTACATTTTTTATTCCTTATATGAGAATAATTTAAGCCATAACAACTTTTACTTCTCTAACTTTAATGCAACAACTGTGATTGAATTTCTTCGTACAATGGTACCTGTTAAACTTTGTCTATTTTAAACTTTTTTAACAACGGTTTTTCATCTTTGATCTTTATACTACATTGTTATAAACTTTAATCTTTGAAATACAAGCATATCACCTTTCATCTTTATAATATAATGACATCTCAATGTTTTTAAAAATGTTTTAAATTTTGAACAACATTTTAAGAATTTCCATTTAAAGACTCCACATAACTGTATCTTAACTGTATATCCGACAATTTCACTGATTGTTGATCAAACACGCCTCTTTCATCTTCCTTTCCTCCTCTTGTTACGTTAAGCTTACAGTTTCAGAGAGCAATCACCTTCACATAGAAACACTAACAGTTACAGAATAAACAAAAACAAGATCTTTTCAATTATATATATACACCCTGTGTAAACAAGAGCGTGTAAAGGGTGTGTGGGGTGTGTGTGTGTATTATTCAGGACAATACCTATTGTGTACTAAGTACTAGCATTGTTCCTCAAAATAACAGTGAGGTGAGGTGTGGTGAGTTAAGGTTTAACACCGCTTTCAAGAGTATTTCACTTATATCTGCTAGTATTGTGGTTATGCATTGCATAAACCTGCGAGCAGCGGCTGGAACTAGCGAACCATGGTTGATACTACGCTGAAATAGTGAGGTGATTAGCGTACTTGACACTCGCTCCATCAGATCCTGGGTTCGAATCCTGTCGGAGAGGTGAGGTGAGGTGAGTTGGGGTTTAACGCCGCTTTCAAGAGTATTTCACTTATATCGCGGCTGCTAGTATTACTGCAGGGAGAAAGCCTGCAGTACCATGTGGCTATGCATTGAGGTGAAACCTGCGAGCATCGGCTGGAACTAGCGAACCATGGGTGGTACTACGCTGAAATTCAGTGTAGCATTGTACCCAAACCTGACTGCGTGTAGAACAGTTCTCTACTGCAGACAAAGTTGCCGTGCCCCTGGCGGGATTCGAACCCCGGACCTCTTGATCCGTAGCCAAACGCGCTTACCACAATACTTTTCTTCCCTTACTCGGACAAACACCTAGTGTTCTGCTGTAGCCCGTTTATTAGAAGTGATGTGGTATTTTTTATTGTCCCATTTGTCTTCTGTTTCTAATGTGAAAGCTATATAGTTTCCAATTCAGACAGAAATAATTCATTTGATTTTCTCGGCAATTCTTATTGATAGCTACCAATTCTTAAGTTACACAAATACATTGGTGTATGGGTAGAGTTCGTTTGTAGATTAGTTCAATATTAATCTTAGCTTTGTAAGAAATGTTATTTTGATTAGTTGAATTGTGATATCGTTTAATTAGGAGTCAACTGTAACAGAATATTTTTAAATAAACAAAACCAATGCTTATATATTACACTATATTATCATCTAAGACAACAGTATCTTTTAAAGGGACATTTTATTGTATGTAATATTTGTTACAATTTCCATTTATAATAAAAGTTTATGTAGTATTTATTTACGTTAGAGGGTAAATCATCTCATTAGATGACCCGATTATCCATAGTCAAAGAAAAAAGCCTCGCATGAAAAGCAAAAACTGATGGCAGTCATTTTAGTGTGAACATTTAAAAATAATTTGAGGTAGGAGTGAGTGAGAAAGTGAGTTATTGTTTAACACCACTTGGGCAATAATTCAGCCATTAGCGGCGAGTTGAAAATTGATTCTCCTGCTTAATCGAACCATGTACATTCGTTTTAGAACTCTATTATTGATTGTAGAGGATTGTTTTTCAATTGGTAACATTTCATTTTCAGTTTGTTAATCTCTTTTTTCCCATTAGAATACTTGCTACAGCCCCTTTAAAAGTCTTGGTTAGTCCAATAAGAACAGAAAATATTGAAATTCATATCCTTAAAGAGGCAGTAGCATGTTTTTTTCGCCGAAATAAGTCGGTGAAATGTATTCAAGAAATAATGTCATCAATAGCAAAACAGCAAGTTAAAAATGAGTGTACATGGGTCCGTAAAGCCATGGGAATCGTTTTTGTGTTCACAATAAAATGGCAATTTTTGCTTTATACGCAACACCGTCATTACAACTTTGGATAATTGGTTTGTGTAATAAGATGTTGTAACCTCTAGAGTCACTATACATGACATAAACTATCATTATAAATGGGAAATTTGAAAAAATAAAAATTGCAAAAATCGTGCTACTGCCCCTTTAAAATCACCTGCAGGCAAAAGATAGCCTCTCTTTTAACAGCTGATTTCTGCTGTTGCTTATTGTAATTTCCTGTATTTTGGTCCTGCAGAATGGTTAGTAATAGTAGCTGCAGCAAAATAGTGATGAGAAATGATAAACACAAGTCTCTAACAGATGCCATGTAAAATGTTGGCTGAAGAAATAGTCACACAGACTGGCATCCGCCTGAGAAAATACGGTATTATATTCGACTTTTGACCAACTTTAAAACCATTCTCAATTCTAATCAAACATTAAATTTTACGATGTTAATCTGTATTGTTCATTTATTTCTACGATAAACTTTATTTTTTATTAAAGACAGTAATAACCAAATAATCTTCCGAATTCCCAAGCCTCTCGCCAAAACGATTACAAGTTGTTTCATCAAGTTAAGCTTCTTAGGGGAAATATAAAAATTCTTGAAGATAAAACGGAGACATTCGATTTGTCTAGAGAGGTTTCCTATCAAGGTTATGGGACTACTTTCAACCCAGCTTAAACAAGCGATAATGTTAAATGGAGTATCTCCGCGAAGCGAGGTCTACGTGTCAACTAATTACTTTAATCTGTCGTGACTGTCTCGCACCAACATCCGTGGATTGGAATCGAAACTCGGTTCATCTTGTTTTAATCAACAGCGTCTAGGAACCATACTGATGTCAATTTGCTGTCCGAATTCGGTAACTTGATTCGAACAATGAAATATATTCATCATTCGGAAAGCAGATATTTTTCTTTTTAACAATCAATGTTTTATTTTGCATGTTAAATGGTACTTGTAGTTCACCATCGAATGTTCAAGTTAACACTTAGCCTGTTGATTTAATTCTACCATTCTGAGTGGTCAATTACCAGTAAATACAACTTTTTGACCAATATTTATCCAAAAATATTTCGGAATGGAGGTTATTGGAAAGTTCCTCTTTTGCAGTGTCAATTAAATTTTTCAAATTTTAAATTTAGAAATCTAAATATGATGTCAAGTTAAAGTCTTTAAATGGTTGTATCTCTACAATCTACACCTTACTACTGGTGTTTCTGACTGTTCTTTTTGCGGAAGATAGAGTGAGATGACCATTACGAGTGCATATTGAATTGGTAAGGAGAGGACGATAGACTCCAGACAATTTACGCGCGTAACGTCAGACTTGGCCACGAAACAATTCATCACTGTATCCGAGGTGGCAACGTCACGACTAGACTCGTTTTTTCTCCTCCCATTAGTATTGACACATGTCAAAGGTCGCGACCACTCTGCTTCAAATTCGTAAATGCATGTTAACCAGACGACTGAAAGTCAAAACATATCGATACATCATACCAACTCAGACAAGATGTGGACAGTGTCTCCTATTCCTTTGTCTGCTGTAGCAAACATCCATCACGAAGGGGGCGGGATAGCGCAGTGGTTAGCGCGTTCGGCTTCGGATCAAGAGGTCTGTGGTTCGAATCCCGCCAGGGGCATGGCAACTTTGTCTCCAGTAGAGAACTGTTCTACACGCAGTAAGGTTTGGGTGCAATGCTACACTGAATTTCAGTGCAGTACCACCCATGGTTCGCTAGTTCCAGCCGTTGCTCACAGGTTTCACCGCAATGCATAGCCACATTGTGTTGCGGGCTTTCTCCCTGCCATAATACTAGCAGTTGTGATATAAGTGAAATAATCTTGAAAGCGGCGTTAAACCCCAACTCACCTCACCTCCATCACAAACTTCTTCAAACTAAATGGTGAAATCCTACATTGAAATTTGTTGCAGTATCTCCCATGGTTCGCTAGTTCCATCCGACAGACTCGGGTTTCACTTCTATGCATAGCCACAGTAGGTGGTGTTGCAGGCTTTCTCCCTGCATTATTTGAATGGAATCCTCAATGGTAAATCTGACATCTCCTCACCTCTTTACTTCAGCTGTTGATTCGTTTAGCATCCAACCATTCAGAGAGCCTCGTTTACAGGAATAAGAATTCATTAAGAAAGGGAATTCCTGGATTGGTCACTAAGTTAAGTTATTCTAGGTAAGGGCTAGATTTCCAAAGCTCATTTAGTACTAAAACAGTCATTAACACCATATGTAATAATGGCTTACAGAATCAAGATAGTCATAAACATATATGAAATATTGGTTTATGATTCTCTTAGTACTAAGATTGTCATAAGCATCACTTGGTATATTGGCCTACAATTCTCTTAGTGCGGAGACAGTCATAAGCATCACTTGGTATATTGGCCTACAATTCTCTTAGTGCGGAGACAGTCATAAGCATCACTTGGTATATTGGCCTACAATTCTCTTAGTGCGGAGGCAGTCATAAGCATCACTTGGTATATTGGCCTACAATTCTCTTAGTGCGGAGGCAGTCATAAGCATCACTTGGTATATTGGCCTACAATTCTCTTAGTGCGGAGGCAGTCATAAGCATCACTTGGTATATTGGCCTACAATTCTCTTAGTGCGGAGGCAGTCATAAGCATCACTTGGTATATTGGCCTACAATTCTCTTAGTGCGGAGACAGTCATAAGCACCACAAGAAATACTGGTTTACAATAATTCTCGGTAATCGGTAAAATTTCCTCATTCCTCTTTTCAAAAACAAGGAATTCATACAAAATATCATGGTTTCATTAAATGGTAGGATCATGCCCTTAGATCTTGCTTCATAAGAAAAGAACCTGTTATTTGTTTAAAAAAAACAAACAATATAGTGTAAAAAAATGTTTATCGTTGTGATCAATGACATTCTAAGTTTGAACTTTACAGTAGATAAGATATTGTTTATGGCCGCTGATGCAAAAAGGTTATCAGGATTGTTAAGAAAAACATATCGATACATCAATATTTGAAGGATTTTATGAGTTTAGTCTGGACGGGTTGATGTAAAGTAAGTCGCTGCATCTTTGACTTCAGCCTGCGTTGGAGATGCTACTAATGGAGGCGCTTAGAGTTTATTGGCCAGCTAAGCTCCCAGAGTTGTAAACTTTACGAGACTATCGCTTTTATGTGGGGGAGAGTTAGAAGGAAATGGCTGCGGTTTTGGTCACTGTCGACGGTGATAAGAAACATAATGTCTACGAGAGTTCTCAAATTAATGATCTTCATTATTCCTTACTGGTCACTGTGTTCAGCCGATATTTAAACATTCAGTGTGAGATGAAACTTGGTTGATAGAGAGTTGAATTTGCCTTGAGTCAAAGGCAGAGATTACCCATTTCAGGTGGTAGAGTCGACAACTCTTTTGCAGAAATCCTCATGGAGATGGTTTTATACTGATTTGAAGGGCATTTGACTGTCAAGTTTGAATCCTTAAATACAGAGGTGGTTTCATTTAACTCAGTTGGTTTTGCTTTTGACCCCTTAACACAAGGTTCTGAGTTCGATTCTGGACAGGGGCTTGACAACTTTGTAAAATCTAGCAAACTGGTTCGTTCAAAAGCGTTCGAGCCTTAATGGGACACATCGTCAATCATAAAAATGAGTTCAGATGTATATACCTATGCTGATTAACGTGTCTGATAAAGAGTCACAGACCCTAAATTTCAGAAAATTAAAGTAAAGTGAAGCGAAACATAACGCGTTAGCAGACACGTTAATCAGCACAGGGGGATAAAAGTGATCTCATTTGTATCCTCGACGCAGTGTCCCTTTAAGAATTCTTAACTTTGATCGTAACCTATGCGTTAAGAAAGGGCTACGAATGCTTCAAGAATAAGGGCGCTGTTCTACATGCAGTAAAGTTTGCGTGCAATGCTACACTGAATTTCAGCTCAGTATCACTAATAGTTTGCTGGTTTCATCCATGCTTGCAGATTTCACTGCAATGCATAGTACTGTACCAGTGTGATGGCGGTTATGTGTCGTCATACATGCAGCGGTAAACACTACTTGAATATTGCCGTATACATAACGCAGAATCTTCCACAGCTAGTAATAATCTTCGATACCCTGTAAGTGTTAAATTAATGAGTTTTGATGCCTGTAACTTGACCACTCAGAATGTTTGACACTAACTGAGTCGGCAGCTATGGTATTAGGCTGCATTTTCAAAAGTGACGAGGGCCACGCAAAATATAGCCTGAAAGTGGTAGAAGCATACAAAATGGAAGCATTTGAATTTGCCTTGAGTCATGAGTTTGAGGGGTGGTTTTATGGTGACATAGCTCAGTTGGTAGAGTCAAAGTCCTGAGTTTGAATCCTCATGGAGAGGGTTTCATTGTGATGTAGCTCAGTTGTTGGTCAAAGGCAGAGATTACCCATTTCAGGTGGTAGAGTCGACAACTCTTTTGCAGAAATCCTCATGGAGATGGTTTTATACTGATTTGAAGGGCATTTGACTGTCAAGTTTGAATCCTTAAATACAGAGGTGGTTTCATTTAACTCAGTTGGTTTTGCTTTTGACCCCTTAACACAAGGTTCTGAGTTCGATTCTGGACAGAGAGGCTTTCATTCTGGTTTGACTCAGTTGGTAGAGTGTAAGACTTCCTTAGAGGTCTGCGAATGCCAATTGACGGCGACGGTTTTTATACTAATAGTATAATTAGAAAGGAAACGGAACAATCCTAGTTTTGTATGAAGAATGATTTGCTTAACAAAATTCTTCATGGAGGTGATGGGTTACTGAGTTTAAATTCTATCCGGTTCGGCTTCGGATCAAGATATCCAGGGTTCGAATCCCGCAACGGGCACGGCAACTTTGTCTGCAGTAGAGAACTGTTCTACACGCAGTAAGGTTTGGGTGCAATGCTACACTGAATTTCAGCGTAGTACCACCCATGGTTCGCTAGTTTCAGCCGATTCTCGCAGGTTTCACCGCAATGCAATGGAGGTAATGGGTTACGAAGTTTTGTGACTTTTGAAGGCAATGAACAGAGTAGTCCCTCTTTCACTACGTTTCATCTTATATAGTTTCAAATATATAATTTGTATCAACTAATTATACCTGCACTCAGTTTTTCGACTTTTTCTCCTAAAACTCTCTAAATGTATCTATGAAGATACTCTACCTCATAATACTGTTGTCGTATTTTTATACGAAAAACAGTGACGTCCATTTCCTCATTTGAAGCTTTTTGCTTTGACTAATTATCTACCGATAGTTAGCTTTATTAAGGCAATTTTGCCATTTTGTATCACTCATTTTGCCCCCAAGCTCTCACTTATTTATGGTACAAGTCTCGTACTTATCGTGATGTTGTCCAACACAATATCAATTTTACATTGATTACTTTCAGAAATCATAGACGAGAGGGTCAGGTTCAACTTTTATGATTTTATCAACACGAATACGTCTTGACTAGGCCGTAAACGAACTGTACAACATCTAACTATATTACCAAGTACATCCATTTTTCAGTTAGTAACTTGTCCATTCATCCGAACCAATTCCGAAAGTTTTTTCATTTAAAAGTGGTGATTGATGATGTTATCAGAAAAATCCCCCAATGATTTATCACCAGTCGATCACCGACATAGATATCAAATTATCCACGGCCAAAATGGCGGACATCTGACAGGAATTCTGGCAAATTTTGCCGCATCATTACGTCTGGGTCTGTTTTTTTTCGTACTCGATTTCACCTGCCTCCTGCAAACTGTTCTTGCATGCTGCGTTGTGAAACATCACTGTGTTAGGCTAGGCGTATTGTTTCAGTGTTGCACATCCTATTGTCCCCATTCCATTCTGTGGTTCATCAGTAGAAATATTCTGTTTATTTCTGGGTTGGATTAGCGCAGTGGTTAGCACATTCGGCTTCGGATTAAGAGTTCGAATCCCACCAGGGGCTTGACAACTTTGTAAAATCTAGCAAACTGGTTCGTTCAAAAGCGTTCGAGCCTTAATGGGACACATCGTCAATCATAAAAATGAGTTCAGATGTATATACCTATGCTGATTAACGTGTCTGATAAAGAGTCACAGACCCTAAATTTCAGAAAATTAAAGTAAAGTGAAGCGAAACATAACGCGTTAGCAGACACGTTAATCAGCACAGGGGGATAAAAGTGATCTCATTTGTATCCTCGACGCAGTGTCCCTTTAAGAATTCTTAACTTTGATCGTAACCTATGCGTTAAGAAAGGGCTACGAATGCTTCAAGAATAAGGGCGCTGTTCTACATGCAGTAAAGTTTGCGTGCAATGCTACACTGAATTTCAGCTCAGTATCACTAATAGTTTGCTGGTTTCATCCATGCTTGCAGATTTCACTGCAATGCATAGTACTGTACCAGTGTGATGGCGGTTATGTGTCGTCATACATGCAGCGGTAAACACTACTTGAATATTGCCGTATACATAACGCAGAATCTTCCACAGCTAGTAATAATCTTCGATACCCTGTAAGTGTTAAATTAATGAGTTTTGATGCCTGTAACTTGACCACTCAGAATGTTTGACACTAACTGAGTCGGCAGCTATGGTATTAGGCTGCATTTTCAAAAGTGACGAGGGCCACGCAAAATATAGCCTGAAAGTGGTAGAAGCATACAAAATGGAAGCACATTCGTTTCTGCAGACCCATATATTTGTTGGACAAATGGGATTTGGGGGTTTATGTAAAGTGATGCGGCAAATTATTGATTATTTTTCCTAATGACGATAAAAAGTTGTCACGCTGACACCCGATGCGCTGACACCCGAGAAACATTTAATTTTTTTTATTTGGCCTTAAGTATAAATTGAAATCAATTTGCTAAGCAACAGATCATATACCAAGTTACCAACTGTTCTTGTTGTTCCTAATTTATCTCTACCATCATGGACATCAGTTCCAACTGAAGACGGAGAGAGTATATACTCCGAAACTTTGTGTATTTTCACATTAAAGAAGTTGTTATCCAAAACATCTACAGTTCTTACCATGTACATGGTCAAAATAAGATACAGAAGGGAAAAAACAGGGGGAAAACAGGGGAAAAAACAGCCCAAGTTTGAACCATTATTGCATGCTGTGTTATGAAACATGTTTGCGATGTTAACTTGATATACCCCAGACTTTGCTGTCGAAGAATCAAATTCCCAGCATGCATCATCTAGTTTATTACGCTGATTTCATTCGACGATGCGACAGACAGATCAGTTTTGATGCCTGGCTGCGTTTGATGAATGATCTCATTGGTATGTTTGTTGGGTTAATAATCGACTCGTTGGCTTGGGTTGTTTTAAAGTAACATTCCTCATTTTAACAATCTTTTCTATGAATGATGAGACATTTGTGTAACAGGAGTGAGCAATGCAGCGAAGAATTTAAAGAGAGGATTTTATCCGCCATTTTGTTTTGTGGTTTACATTCAATGAGAAAAAGGCTGTAATTTCACTATAATTTTACATATTTGTAACAAAAACATATATATTGATATAATATCAACAAAGTGACAAATAATTACCCCCCAGCTGGGCGTTTAGTGCGAAGTGGGGGATATAGTAATCAGGTGCGTCCATCCGTCCATGCAAAATGGATTAACTTAAGTCATATTCACTGGATTCTCTTCATATCTTTCACATATAGTTTCTCCTAAGGAAGACAAAGAGCTGATTAGATTTTGGTGACCTTGACATTTGAACTTGTATTAGAATAGAGGTTATTTGGGAAGAAATGACTTGAGTAAACCTCTCTTGATTTGACAAGGAGACATCCTCTCTCCCTCATTGTTTTCATGTTTTTCTTAAATCCTTAAAATCAAATCTTCAGGAATTTTTATAAATAAACAGGATACTGCACGGTGCAACATAAGAATCTCCGATCTCCACAATTACACCGCTGGTGTTCTTTCTCTGAATGATCCTTAATCGTCCAGCGAATTATGTGTCTGGTCGACCAGTAATTGCTATTTAAGATGTATCATTATTTCTATATGCTTATACTTGCTTATACGTACGATGCTAGATCTGACGGGCTATCTTTGTGGGCTTGAAGGGTGGTGGTTACAATGTCTCTGTATGGGCAATCTACGTGAGTAATGGGCGGCGGTCACATTAACTGACGGCAAAATATCGTACCAAGTCTAGTCACATCATGGTGGGAATAATAAGCAGAGATGGGTTACTCATGTCATTTTCATATTGGGGCGATTGCAAGTCATTGGTTAATTTTTACCGAGAATTTCTTTATTTTGTATGTTAATGTTAATATGATTCAATATTTTAGATGTTAAACTTGTTTAACATATAATGCATATTAAAATGTTTATCTTCTGTGACATGAATGAAAGAATTGAAATTGATAAATAAAATATAGTACTACTTATACAATTCAGTGGCCCCATCGCAAAATTGAGGTGGCCTGTCTATGTAAATCTTGAATTGTAACCAGAGAAGTTTGTCAGTTAAGAAAACTTGTTTGATACTTAGATTTAATAGAAAAAGTTCTCATCTAATTATTATAATGATAACCAGCATCTACCATTCTGAGTGGGCCATTTACATGAATCTTGACTTCTAAATAGAAGAAATATGAGAGAAAATATGTTAGATGTTTTGTTGATCATTTATACTTATGATCTTTAAAATCGAATTTGTAGAGTAATTTTCTTATTGTCAGTGTATATTAAGTTTGGGGGCACCTACTTCAATATTCACCTATTGATTAGATTCGCTTCACCGTGCCTATATATACAATCTCTAGAAGTAGGAAAGTTGATATTTTTACCCCTGAGCTATCGACTATATCTCCTTTTACCTGTTGCAAACTGAGAAATTAGAATGTCGGATGATTATAATTTGGCGACAAACTTTGTCTTTGAGTTTGAACGAGGTAAATGGGAATATTTGTACTTCTTCGCCATTGTGTGAATATTACTCAAGATGGTTATGATGCAAATTTAATTTGATTTTTTTAAATTGACAATTTTTATTTCTAGAATCCCTGTTCGAAAGAAGACATGCATTCAGGATAATGCATGTCTCTTAAAAATGAAGATTTCATTTCAATATAGCTATGCTGATATTGAAAATGTAAATTTCGACTTTAATCGATGTAGCAGACATAGTATTCAACCAAAAATTCAACCAAATTTCCACATGTGTAGTTACATTTTTGCTTATAACATAACAGAGATTAAATTAACATTCTTCTGTTTTTTTTCCAGATTTGCTACAATGGAGCATCACGAACGCAGATGTCTCATTTGGGATTTATATAATAGAGTTGATCTGGGTAAGTATTATTTCATTATGTAGTTAGTCTGTTAAAGCTACTTCAGACATATCAGAACACGCTGAACGTCTTAAACTCCTATTTACCCAGAGACAAACACAGACATTTAGGAATTTGGCCTCTTTATATGTCTGTCTCATAATGCCATGTTGTACACCAGACCATATGGACAGAAGATCAACAGACGGTCGGACATTTTGAACAGATATCAGATGTTTAATACAGTCTATAGGCAAAATGGCCTGTAGCACTCACAGATCTCACAAAATGTTACAAATTGAAAAATAGTTCTGCTCTAAAAAGTTCTAAAATAAATGGTTATGTTTCGGTTAAACAAAGATCCATTTCCCATCCCTGATTTATAAATGGTTTTCACATTAAAATGGTTTGCAGTTTTTGTTTTATGTGTACATGACACCTGTTTCTATGACTACGGATAAGCAGGGCCGTGTTCAAGATAGGTTTCAAAGTAATCGCTCAATAAGCGATTACTTTTAAACCTATCTTGAACGCGATTGCTCAATGTAGCGATACGTAGCAAGGCAGGCAAACTTCGAGGAATTTGCACTGTGTCCTTCAAGAGAGAAAGAGTGCTCATTGAGCGCTACATTGAGAGCTACATTGAGCGCTACATTGAGCGATCAATGAGCGCTACGAACCGCTTCATTTTGTTGAACGGCCGGCGGGTCATGTCATGGGCTGTTTTTTTTAAAAATAAAGATATACTGCATAAACTGTTCATTAGATGGCATATTGGAACATAACTCCCAGAAGCATGTGAAAAGGGCATGGCGGATTTCTATAACGTTCTCGACAATAACTGAGCGGAATCCGTGAGGGCATGGTGGATTTCTATATTGTTCCTACGCTAGCTGAACAGACCCTGGGATTGCATGGCGAATGTGTATAACATTCTCGACACTAGCTGAAACCTGGGAGGATTTTGATAACGTTCTCGGCACTAGCTGATGTTTGTAATGTTCTTGACACTAGCTGAACGGACCCTGGGATTGCATGGCGAATGTGTATAACATTCTCGACACTGGCTGAAACCTGGGAGGATTTTGATAACGTTCTCGGCACTAGCTGATGTTTGTAATGTTCTTGACACTAGCTGAACGGACCCTGGGAGGGCATGGCGAATATCTATAATGTTCTTATAGAGCTGAACGGACCCTGGGAGGGCATGGCGAATATCTATAACGTTCTCGACACTAGCTGAACCTACTCTAGGAGGGCATGGCGGATGTTGATAACGTTCTCTATAACAGCTGAGCGGATTTTGACACTAGCTGACACAACTGCGAGGGCATGGCGGATGTCTTTTATGTCACGACACTAGCTGAACAGACCCTGGGAGGGCATGGGGGGTGTCTATAACATTCTCGACACTAGCTGAACAGACCCTGGGAGGGCATGGGGGGTGTCTATAACATTCTCGACACTAGCTGAACGGACTCCAGGAGGGCATGGCCGATGTCTATATGCAGGAGAGATGGCTGTTCTCCCCTCCCTAGGGAATATGCCTCATTCATTATCCTGAATGATCGATGAGGGTAGACATTGACATCACAATGCACGGTTATCTCAAATGTTGCTTTTCAAATCAAATGAATAAGAAAGTGTTTGCGTGTTTTTTAACCATTTGCCTGCTGAACTAATTAGTTCAAGGTATTTATAGATTGCTGCCAACAAAGTAATTGCTACGTTCGACGATTTAACTCTCATATTGGTGTCTTCATCAAATTGGTTCAAATGAGGGTGATTTTGTCTCAAGCAATATTACACGGCCATTTGTAAATGTCTCCCTACATAGTATGTGTAACTGCTACAGCAGTGTTAGGCCAGTGGCCAGCAAGTTAATACAAATCACTTCAAATGAACACAGAAGTGTAACACAGCCATTTTCATCGGCGGTATCAGATAGCAAAATGGAAATTATCGTAAGCGGCATCAGGTTTTGTTTGCTTACCGGACATTTCAAAGTGTCTGATCAAGGTGGAGTTCAGTAACCCGAATATTTGATCAATGAAATAATCATGAATCCCTGATAACATATCAGTCCATGGTTGGGGCCCATTTACTAAGTACCAGGTCCCTGAATATGGATAGGTAGACTTAATTCCAACTCTTGACAAGTATGCATGTTCAGGACACCCTAACATATCACCTTGGCCCCGAATATGATTAAGTATCAAATGACAATGTATGCTCAATTGGGGCAGATTAATCTATCCTAGCAGCCCTTACTATGATTAATCAATGATTGATTGCTGAAAGCACGAATGAGATCAGCTTTACGTGGATCTGTGTGACCAGGTCCGTTTCGGGATGAATATAATTCCGGGAAGATGGGATGCGACTCCCGGATGCCAGGTCCGGGCGACTTGTATCTGGGATTAGCGAATCCAAATAATTGATTGTGATCGGGGTTTTTTCAGAGTCCATGTCCTTCTTTTCTCTCTGTTTATGTAAGAGGATGAATACCCTTGCCTTATTTTCATTGGTCGCGCTGATTTGATAAAGTGAAGCTTTTCATGACAACAGCAAGGCGAAAATCCGGCCTCTGTTTTCTACTTTTTTGCCAGGGTGCTTGTGTCCAATTACCTTTTGTCATGGCAACAGAATAACAAAACCTTCTGTATGAATCAATAGCTGTGCGAATCGATGCCTCTGTGCAGTGTTTTCTGAATACCTAAAAAATAATTCAATACCCCTTTTGAATTCATCCGCTAATAACATGGTGATAATTATCTTCTTTTGCAAAGTAATGTCTCTAGTTTTCTACAGTGGTTTCCCCGTCATCCTACTTTTAACTGCACTGTGTTAGATTCTGTAGGCTCTACTTTCAACTGGACACAAATGTCTTTGAGCCTTTCCTCATGGGGTGATGCATAATTTATCCTTCTTAACACTTAAGCAGCTGAATTCGATTGTGCCAAACCGTTCTTAAAGGGGTTGTAGCACAATTTTTGCATATTATTTTTTCTCAGGAACTCATCCATTATCATTAAACTCTTCAAATCAGAAAAATTTAGATCTTCAGTATTCAGTAATACTGTAACTCAGTACCTGAAAATTCAGCGATGAACGGAATCAGACTTGCGACTTCGTAGATCAAAGATCAAATCGATTGAGACAGCTTGTGTTGCTAGGGATGCACCGAAGTGAATCATTTATTCCAAAAGTGCTCAAATTATATTAAAAAAACTGTTTTTGCAATTAATAGGGTCATATTACAAAATCAAAATTTCATTTCTTTTTCATAACTAGCGATAGAAAAAAGTTTTAAAGGTACGAAATTGAGAGCAAAGCATCTTTCACAAATTGCTTCTTCATATCATGTTCAGGTCTTTTGAGGCTTGAAAAAAAACAAATTCCAGACAGAGAAATCATTTAACTTCTTTTGAAAAAAACGATGGGATAATATGTTGTATGTATTTATGTTCCCCACTGGCCAATAACTAATGGAAAAAACCATGGACTTAAAAAATAAGCTAAACACCATTACCCTTGAGGAAGTATATAGTGAGATTTTGTGCCTGCTTGTGTAGGGTAGTGTAGTAAATGCATACTTCACTTAAAACCTGTATCTGTATACTCCCCAGGGAGAGGAGTTGCAACGTAACAATTGAATATATTCATTGTCGGTGGCGGTCAGGTGGTTTAGGGTAATAGCATATATTCATACTGACAAAATGGTAAATAACAACTACATAAAGTGTCTATATTTGTGTGTATGTAAGTGACGAACCGATCATTTCTTATTCAAGGTTCACAGCATATTTGAACGCTGAATTGGACAAAATGTTTCCTAGGATATTTCAACTCTGAAGTTGACATTAAAATTTATGACATATTTGAATTTTGAAATTGTCAAAATGATTGAAGTTGCATTCAAAATGGCAGATTCAAACTTAGAATTTTGCAAACAAAGCACATTAAACCTCAGAATTTGGTCGACAAACAGAAAACAACTAAAAGTGTACAGTGTATGAAATTAAGCTTCGAAAATAGCATGAAAGTGCCCGTTAGTACATTTTAACGACACAATCTGATAAAACTAATTAGTTCAAAGTAAAAGTTAAAAAATATGAAACTAGATACATGGACCGGGGTATATTTTAGTAGTCCTTAAACAAAAATATGCATATACAATCATACAAGAAAAGGAATAACATATGCTTTAACATTATACAAATCAATTCAAGAAAAAAAAAAGATCAAATTAAAAATTGATTTGTTGTTTTTAGAATGGCCGAAACAACTGGGAAACCAGATTGAATCTAAAAATTCAGTTTTCCAAATTCGTGGGAACATTTTACAAATTGAATCGTTTTATCTGCGGAAGGAAGTACTAGTTTTTTTGTCACTTTTGATTACGTTACACGTCAGGCTTGCCTATCTCGCCCAGACAATAGTTAGTCTCCATTTTAACGGACAAGTTTATTCACATTGACCCAAAACCCAATGGTATCTGCCGATCCTACTAACTTTATTAGCTTGTATCAAGGGAGATGGTTCCCTCGACGGGATTACATCAAACTGGACTGGCATGAATGAAAAAAGGAAAATTAAATGATTTCGACAATATACAGTCTCGCATGTGTCGGCCTGAGGTCCGGGAAATATATTGAGAACGCTCATCCACTAGCGTAACTCCAAAGGGAAATAAGCAAGTGTCTGGATGTGTTTTGGTGCGGATATTATTTCCACATCTCGTGTGATGTAGAATGTGTTTGGAATAGTCATCTATCAAATAATACCAATGTCACTTTTCTGTTGCTTCGATGAGAGACTGTTTTCATGAGTAGATGAAATGAGTTGGAGAGATGTCTCTTAACAGATAGCATGCTGTGGTCGAAAAAAGTTGCCCTTCATATAGTGCAGATCGACACTTCATGGGTTGTAGAAATTGACTTCTCACTTCTTGTAACTATAGATATTCTATGTATATTTGATATAGTGGTTGGAGGATTCCACGATAACTCATCAATGTATGGGTGGCCGATATAATGAATCTATACAGTCATTTGGATTTGTCATTTATCCGCATACTTCAAAAGATATATGTATATTAATTCTTCATGTATATGATATTGTGGTGTGACGATTTATCAATATGCATCGATGCATGGGCTGCCATGACAGTGAATCGATACAAAGTTAGGTTTCTCCTAATACGATAGTTAAAAAAATACATATACTACATCTTTATATCATTGTAGTTACCCACACAAAACTTGTAGTCAATACAAGTGGCACGTGGTCCTGTGCATAGCTCAGTCGACCGCTATCAGTTAAGTTCAGCATCAACGGGCGTGGCTCGCTGGATGGGTGGGTTACCCGCCTCATTGCTGAATGAAAACTGAGAGTTTGAAGGGTGATTCCCTGCCCCACACTGAGACATGAGTTGAGAGGCTCATGGTGTCACCTTGGGCAAGGGACTTTATTCGAAAGGTGCCTCTGTTCACTCAGCAGTACAATTGAGTACCTGGTTTGGAAGTGCAGGCAATGTGACAGATAACCTTCGAGCGCCTTAATTGGTAGCCCAGGTTGCATACTCCCAAGGGAGTTGAGAATGAAAAAGGTGCGATGTTGGTCCTTACACCAGGGTAGTAATGTGTGTGGCGCTTTGAGCATGGCCCTTAGTGTTGTGGAGTTCAGCGTGATATAAAGTATCCTCATTATTATCATTACTTTGGTACTGAGGCCGCAAGGCCACCCCAAATAAAGACGTTCGAGTTTGATGCTAAGAAGATTAACTAATGTTAACTACTGTATTCTCTTGGGTTTAAGACCATACCGAAGTCTAAGACCACCCCCACTTTTCGGAGGGTTGTCCTGGTTGGGGTTATTCTCAGGTTATAGCCCACCCCAAATTTTGCCAGATGTTCATTGGTTATACATTACATAAATCTATAATATTATTTTAATGTAAAATTATTCTATAAAACCTATTCTGACTGTATGACGGTCCCGAGTATTAATTTTCATGTGAGTTGGGGTCTCTCCCATATAATAGCCCATCCCCATGTTTTCAAGATGTTTGTTTGGTCTTATACCTGAGAGAAGACGGTAAATTGATTAATTTCACCCCTACACTCCATCTCAACAGAAATGAGTGACATTTTTCTGTCCAATGTTTTCTGAGGCTAAAAAATTACAGTTATCTGCCCCTTACTTTTGAAAATCTAGAAGAAAAAAAGACCTGAGGCGTGGGTTTGAAACTGATGCGGGCGTAAACCAGAAACAAATTCTTTCTTTTTTTTTGGGCCTTAACTAATTTGATTAATTAATTAATTATATATTAACTAGATTCCTGTAAATTGGCCAATCATAATGGTTTGGCACTGATTTATTCAACAGGGAATTTTATTACAGTTCAATTTTTGTCATCATAAAATTCTATGGACCATCGTGGACTGTTTGTTCATGTCGCAGAGTAGTCAATAAATTGGTACTTATTAGCCATCAGGCAATTAAAGTCCTAATTATCTCCCTTTAATTTGCCTATCATATTGCTTCGTTATCTTTATGTCATCATTTGATCTCTTTGCTGCAATTATTAGCGACCAGTGATGAAAAATCCTATCATGTTTAGTCTGTCTTTTGTTTCAAACGAATGGTCAATCTTGTTTTTATTGGTAATCAACTCAAATTTCAATTATTATTTTGTAATTTGTGATATTATTTTGAAGGAAGTTTAATATTCTGATTATTAATTGCCCAAATTATCAAGCAATATATTGGTGCCAGTGTGCTGAAACTAAGATTTCAGCAAGCCCGGTACCATCGGGAGTGTAGTAAGACTTTTGTGACGTCACAACTGCAATTAAGTTCAGTTCTTTTTCTAAATTATTTATAATTCTTTAAAAAAATATTTTCTAAGAATGTTTATTCTAAAGAAATCAAGTTGTACGAAATTTTAATTTGATCAGAAGATATTTTCATGATCCTGAAATGAATAATTTCTATAAATGCACTAATTAGTTCAATATGGTGGAGCTACATTATACACACAATAGACGTAAATCTGCAGACATAAAAAATGAAAAAAATAAAAAGTGTAAAAAGGCAGAGTATCGAACATTTTAAAATAAATTAGTTTGTTAAAGTACTTTTTAAGACATGTCTGTTTCATATACGCTATTAAAAGATGTGCTACTTGCATATATACGAGACAGTTTCAATGTTGTCAAAGGGGAAACAAAAGAATGAATCCTAATACATTGTAACCCAAGTTATGAGGCAGACAATTCAGGGACACAGGTATTCAGATATAAATGATAAAACCATTATGAAAACACTGTTTCCAAAAGTATGGCCATGATGAAGTTCATTTCTAAAGAGTACAAAGCTGATCAAGATAAAATTACCCGGAAAAACTGTAATAAAAAACCCAGGCGATTTCGAAAGTGTGACAAAACCACCAACGATAATCACATTAAATTCACAATAATCCGAGGCTGGAGGTGATTATATATACGTGCAGCTTAAAATATCTAGCCCTCTTTAAATTACAACAATGTTGCCGATATCC
Source organism: Gibbula magus (assembly GCA_936450465.1). NCBI lineage: Eukaryota > Metazoa > Mollusca > Gastropoda > Trochida > Trochidae > Gibbula > Gibbula magus. Next base: position 31,133,897 of record OW388298.1, on the reverse strand, counting down.
TCTGTCCCGATATAATAACCCTATAGGCAGGATGTTAAAAGTTGATAAAGATGAAATTATCCTGCGTGCAAACAGGCGGTTTCGAAAGGGTACTAAGTTGATAAAGATAAAATCACTCCAGAGTTTAAAAAGTGTAACTGTACTGATTTTAGGAGTTACCCCTGATAAACACATGACAATACTCAGACCGAAAAGGATCAAATGAACAATTATCAAAACGTCTGTCAAAGGTTAAAAAGGCTAAAGTGATAATTCTTAAATTACTCCAGAGTTTAAAAATGTAACCTGTTTTTTTTATAGAAATTGCTAGCCCAAAGAGAGATCAATGTCTGTCGCAAGAGATCTAAGCTTGATACCTTGGTACTTTGTTACCCCCGATAATTATTTGCGATAATAATCCGCCAGACGAGAGGTTAAAAGGGATAACAATAAAACTACTCCAGAGTTTAAAAATGTAACCAGACTGTTTAGGGAGTGCCAAGCATACAGAAAGCACATCCGTCAGTCAAAAAAACCGTCTAAACTTGTCGTCTGTGGCGTTGTTTGAGGAGTCGTCTGCCGACGTGTAACGAGTATACGAATGATCTTGACTGTCAACAGTGGTGAATTACAGCCATGCCAGCTTCCTCGACTGTTGTGTGAAAACAGATTAAGTAAATTTGTTGTCTGGATACTGATTAAGCTTAATGGTATTTATCAAAAGTTTCGCCTGCCAGACTGCCGGGAGTTTCTGTGACTTCACCCGAGCACAAGAATTTCAATTCCAGGTTCGGCACAGGACGTTTTGTTATTCAATCAATGTGTGAAAAATTTCAACCATAAAATCAATTTGGATGACATGACAGTAAGACAACAACACGAGGGAGAAAGAGTATGAGAGAGAGAAGGTGCGAGAGAAAGAAAGTACACAAAGCCTTATGCTTGGCGCAAATTTTTGGCGGTAAGAACAGCGCACGTGGGGTTTGGCATCCGCACATGATCTCAAGTGTTCAGTATTAAGTATGGCTGTTTGGTCAAGGCTTTTTCAGTTGGATGAATTAATACGTGACAAAACTGAGACTTTCTAGTCGCATGATCTAATACGAGATAAATCTGAGACTTTTTAACTGGAATGATCTATACAGATAAAACCGGACATTCTCATTTTGATGGTTAAACCTCGCTAACTTTCTAGTACACAAGGATCTGAGTGACGAAAACTAAACCGGATGCTACAATTTTGGCGGTAAGACCAGTATAGGACAGTTTGGTGGTTAGACTTGTTCAGAACTTTGATAGCCGCCCGGTAGGCAGGACCCAATGGAGGAGTTCAGTGACGGATTTTAAGAACGATTACAGATAAGAGACAATAGGGAAATGACAAAGTACGTTGTGTAAGGTTAGTGTCTTTCAAAGGTCTGAAATATTAAGATTTTAATGATATCGGAGAGAGAGACACAACTTCAGCGATGAAGTCGTGATGAGAGGTCCGGGAGTGAACTATAACAAGTATCGAAGATTTACCGGGGATCAATCCAGATCGTGAAGACACACAAGACTAGAAGCGTGTACCGAGTCTCGAGATGTACCTGCCGGTCTGTCTGTCTGTCTGCCCATACGTGTGGTGTTCCGACTAGTATTATGTATGTATGCAAGCAGGAGGGTTAGTGGGATCTCCTTCGCCCATACAGTCTGACACTGAGAGAGTGAGCTGAGTCCTGTGTATGTCTAGCCGATTTCCCTCCCTGCCCGCTAAATATAGAGCTGGCCTACTCTCTAGGCTGGTAGAGTCCATTTGCTCCAACGGGGGAGAGATAAAGATAACATGCTGGTAGCACCGATCTGACTAGACAAACTTGCCAGATTGGCAGGAATTGGAAATTCTCGTCAACTGATATCGGAAGCAACAGGAGAGTTTTTTTCCATGGATTGTATGTGGTGTAGCCGCGAGAGGAGAACAAGGGCCGTGACTAGGACTTACACCTTGGATGTATGACTATTCCTTTACTTAGTCAGTCATTCAGTCAGTCAGTCGGCCAGGAGGCCAGCAGACACAAACTTATGAGGTATGTGGCATAACTGAAATTTGAACTTTTTCTCACTGTTACGACTGTTGTAGCTCATATAAGCATTTTATTTGAACAAAATTTCACTGAATTTTGTGCGGTGAGTCCTCAAGTACCGTCTGGGTCACTTACCCTACCAGACAAACTTGGCTCATGGCTGTCACGCCCTGTTGAACACAGCCGGCTGTCTGGCAGGCGTCTCGTTAAATCATTAGGCTGTGACAGACTTGCTGACAAAATAGCCAACAGACATGCAGACAATAATCACTCAGGCAAGTTTTTCCTTGAAATTTTTTACAATTATCAGATCATTTAGGTTAAATATGGTAGCTTTCGACTTAGAGCAGACGCTGTCCCAGACATTTGTCCTGAAGTGACCCCAAACACCCCTCTGCTGGAATGAACCGGTCTACGACCTTAAAGTGTAGACAGCCCAATATTTTATCTGTCATGAGGAAGGCAAACAGTCTGTGTTGTGTGGTTGCTAACAGCAACCCTCTACTGAAGTTGAATCACTTTGCGGGGAGGGAGGAGTTTTAATCTCTTGTGTGTGTTGTGTCTGCCGGGGTGCAAGTTAGTCAGGGTGCGGTACACCGGTACACCGCCATGCTCCGATGTGAGCACCGCTCGCCTCACCACATGATAATCACATTCCTTACCCTACCCACACACAGCCTCTCAACTTTAAACTGATGTATCTTTTTATTTTGGTTCTATATGCTGGGACACGTCTTACAGCATGATTATAATGTTTCCTCCTCCCACCCACTTATATAGAGTCCATTAAATTGCTTTTAAACACTAGAAACAGGATGTCAGACTTGTAAATTTAAGTTTCAAGTCTTGTACAAAAGGACCCATCCAGTAGGATATGAAATAATCTCTCAAAATATTTTTGGATAATTAATATAGGAAAATAAGAACAACTTTTTTATAAACTTGGACAAGAGGACTGGGTTAATTGCGTGCTGTTGGGTGAGGTATATTTACATGTACAACTTATACAACTTCGTAGAAGCCAATATTCCATATTGGATCATAAGATTTAAACACCTGGCAACTTTGCCAGTGGCGATCTAAAAAAAGGGGGGGGGGGTCATAATTTTACTAGTTTGGTTTATCTTTTATGTTCTTTCCAATACCAGGAGACTTTCATCTCTTCAATATCGGTCAATTACGAACTGTATTAAACCCCTCCCTGCGTTAGGCGAATAAAGTTGCCGATTATTTCAAAAATAAGCTTAGAAGTTGTAAGATAATGTATGAAGTGTCATAATCCATAATTGCTGTAAACTTATAACTTACTAATTAATTGTTGCAGAGTTCTTCGCATTCCCTGTTCAAAGTCAAGCCAGATTTAAAAGTTGTTTTATGAGTTTTGTTATGTCCGAGATAATGACCAGTAGAGATTTATCTCATGATTCCTGCCTATCAGACCTTGTTACATCTCGAAAATACAAAAATATCATGGTCACAAAATCAAATTGGATTTTTTTCCTCTTTTGATATTTTTTAATCATCAGAACATCAAAAGAAATGTGACCCAAGCGAGAAGATATCGCATCAACACCCAACGTTTTAATCAAAGCCTCAGAGAGTGATAGTTATATCCTTTTAAACCTAATCAATTCACTTTATTCTCATTTTGTCGTAAAAAAATCCATTTCCATTTCATATTTACACTTTGACATTACATTCAAAGACTAAAAGTTTAGACCAAGTAAATTAGATTAATTAAATCTCAAACAGCTTGCAATGATAAGTCCATCACATTTTTTCAACCTCGTTATAAGGTGGCAAAACTATTAATTTGTAGAAGATTATTTTCATGGGTTTTTTTTTCTCACATAAATTTTTTTAAAATAACAATTAAGATTGTCACATGCAGCTACACGTAACCCTAATGTTCTGTTCTGGATTTCGTATTTCACGATTTTGTTTTGTTTTGGCTGCAACTAAGTTGGATGTATATAGGCCCTGTTGTTTGGTGGAGATGAAGATTGAGGGAATGTCTGGTTGAAGTAGGGTTAGTGAATCCGGCTTCGGAGCAAAAGGTTCTGGGTTCGAATCCCGCCATCAGCAACTGTCTCTACACACAGTAAGGTTTGGGTGCAATGCTATACTTTCAGAGCAGTACCACCCATGGTTCGCTAGTTCCAGCAGATACTCACAGGTTTCACCGCAATGCATAGCCACATGGCGTTGTGGGCTTTCTCCCTGCCACAATACTAGCAGCCACGATATAAGTGAAATACTCTTGAAAGCGGCGTTAAACCCCAACTCACGACACCTCACCTCACTATTATTTTGAGGAACAATGTTAGTACTCAGTTCACACTAGGTAATGTCCTGAATAATAGACCCCCAAACACACACACACACACACACACACACACACACACACACACACACACACACACACACACACACCCCCACCCCACACACCCTTTACCATGCTCTTGTTTACACAGGTTGTATATTTATAATTGAAAAGATCTTGTTTTTGTTTATTCTGTAACTGTTAGTGTTTCTATGTGCAGGTGATTGCTCTCTGAAACTGTAAGCTTAACGTAATGAGCAGAGGAAAGGAAGATGAAAGAGGCGTGTTTGATCAACAAGCAGTGAAATTGTCGGATATTGATTCCGTACTGGGGAAGATACAGTTATGTGGAGTCTTGAAATGGAAATTCTTAAAATGTTGTTCAAAATTTAAAACATTTTTAGAAACATTGAGATGTCATTATATTATAAAGATGAAAGGTGATATGCTTGTATTTCAAAGATTAAAGTTTATAACAATGTAGTATAAAGATGAAAGATGAAGAACCGTTGTTAAAAAAGTTTAAAATAGACAAAGATTAACAAGCTACGAACATTGTACGAAGAAATTCAATCCGACTGTTGCATTAAAGTTAGTAAAAGTTGTTATGGCTTAAATTATTCTCATATAAGGAATAAAAAATGTACCTTCAATTCACCTCTCCTTAACCTCAACCTTGTCTCAACTATCCTAACCTCATTTCATGTCTCTCAACCTTAACCCTTAACTTGCGGGTCCCAGCATGATCCAGGATGGCCATAGACGATTACCAGGTGCCCCTCCCCGGGTCCCAGATGCAACTTGGAATATAAATCGGCTCTTTCCCAGGGAGCTGGCTCCCTCCGCGAGATGTGAGACGAAATAAAGACAAACTTTACATGGCTATAGAAATATAACCAAAGGTTGCATTCTAATCATTTTGTTATCATTGTGAAGCCAAACATCTTGTCTTCAATTCCATATATAAATCGAATTTTCTTGTTTCAAATTTATGATATTATGAGGCCCGAATTAAAGACAATCTTTCGAAAGTAATAGAATAAAAACGAAAAATCGTAGAAATTCATTCAAAGATGTGGGTATGAATTAACCATTTTTGTACGGGTGCCACGACCTGGAATTGTATATAACCCCGTATATAGTTTGTTTTCACGATGTCGACGTCATATATGTCATAAAAACGGTACCGGGTTCGCCGCCTGGAATATTCTCTCAGCAGTGCCAATTAGTGCTTTAGCCAAAATACGGCTACGAGCTAGATGGTCCGCCACAGGGGATAAAATGGGTAAAATAGAAATACGCAACTAAAGGGTTAACCTCAGATTTGACTCTACTTCCCTACCCTAACCTCATTTCACCTCTACCAAACCTCCTACTCACCCCCTCAACTCAACTCACCAACCCTAACCTCATTTAACTTCTCCTCAACCTCGACTCATCTAGACTCAACCTCGATTCATCTAGACTCGCCAACCCTAACCTCTTATCACTTCTCCCCAACCTCAACATCGACTCATCTCGACTCAGATTCTCAACCCCAGCTCTGCCACTGTCTTCCCCCACTGTACCTCAACTCAGCTCAGCTCACACCAAAACCCACCCTGCTCTGTATAAAAATGGACAGATATAATTTCTTTCAAGTTTGTTCAACCTGATTGTGAAGTGAAGGTTCTGGATACACACTTTCAACAGTTTAACAGAGTTATATATTTTATAAATTAAGGATTACCTCAATGTCCCAAATCCTTAATATGAAACTACTAGTGTGCCAACGCCAAACATTGTCAGTTGGAAGTATTCATTACAATCCATTGCAACGAGGGTGAGACTATAATAAAATATCTGTCTGTCTGTCTGTCTGTCTACAACAGGTGAAATTGCACCCTTAAAGGGAAAGTTCTATCATCGATTTATTGGCAGCATCCGCCATCTTAGATGCTCGGTATTATGTGAAATGAAAACATGTTATATTCAACTCAATTTTAATTTTTGTGAATAATAAAACATTAACACTGATAGAGTATTCACATAGTAACACATAACAAATAAAACTAATATACAAGTTGCTTTAGATGTAGATCCTCCCCGATGAATGTCTTCAGTTCTCATTTTTCAAAAAACAGCGCTTGTGTTTATCAAATTTTAAAATGTCAAGTCATCAAAATATTACCCTCTTGAATATATTTCAATTTGACAGTGTTTAAATCATGTATTAATAACATATATGTGTAAACAGGAACATCCTCTGGAATTTCGCTTCCACAAAAAATACACTGATAGAACCTTCCTTTAAAACCTATGACAGTGACGGCTTTAATCACTGCCTAACACGCCGTCCCAAACGAAGAAGTCCGATAGTGCGCAGATCGGACTATCTGTGTAATGGACTGTATTGATCAAGGAAGGGCGTGGTCTTCTTCGATTGAGATGCTTTCCGCTCGGTGCCGAGTAGCAGATGAGTCTTCACATTGATACCCGATCTCTTGTCTTAATTCGATGAAAAAATTGAACGTTTTTTTCAAGTAAACCGATAAGTTTTGCTCTGCTCTGTCTTAATGATATCCGATGGTCTCCTATTCCTTAATTCCCATAAAGAAGTATTTATGGGTTTTGCTTATTTTGCCTTAAAGGGGCAATTTTTTTTTGCTTTATATGCAACACCGTTATTACTTTATTACCACTATGGATAAATGGTTTATGTTATAAGATGTTTTACCCTCTTAAGTAAATTTAAATGACATAAACTATTATAAATGGGAAATTTGAAAAAATAAATTTTGCAAAGAATGTGATACAGCCCCTTTAGTTCACAATTAATCCTAATTACATGTAAAAGTATAGAAAATATTTAAGATAACCTTTAAACAAAAAAGGTTTGATTAATAATTCAAGTGGTCTTGCTTCTGTAAAACGTTTGACTTCACATCTCCTTTTGGGAATCGCTTAAAATTGTTTAATAATTCAAATCTGACTCTGGTTTGGCATCCTACTGACCTATTAAACCAGTTTTGCTTTCAATAATACTCATTCTTCTGATACACATAAAGTGATTCTTGTGAACCGGATATTTCCACAGAAAATACCCTGATAGAAACCTCCCTGTAATCCAAACTTTTTATTAAATGACCAGATTTTAACATTGTAGTACTTTATCTGCTGAACTGGTAAGTGTCAAACCATTCTCTGTGGCCAATTTACAAGTTTATTTAAAGGGGCAGTAGCACGTTTTCCCTGAAATAAGTTGATGAAATGTATTTGAAAAATAATGTCACATATAGTAAAACACCCTTCTCTCTTCAGAAAATCAAGTTAAAAAATGAGTGTACATGGTTATGTAAAGCCATAGGAAACGTTTTTGTCATTCGAAATAATAATAAAATGTGGTCACAATAAAATGGCCGCCATGCAATTTTTGCTTTATACTCAACTCAACGTTATTACCACTACGGATAATCGGTTTGTGTTATACAATGTTTTACCCTCTAAAGTAAATATGAATGACATAAACTATCATTATAAGTGGGAAATTTGCAAAAATAAAATTTGCAAAAAATGTGCTACTGTTTAAAGTATACATAGGCAAATCAAGCAATTTGGAAAGAGCAAGTTCCATATTGTAAAAGTGGGGGTTCAACCAGCGGATCAAAAAAATTTACATGCAAAATTTTCAAAAGAATGGGGGGTAGGTACAAGATAAGTATAAGTATCATAAATCCTTGGCTATCTCCTTTTAAAAAATGATTATGGCATAAGCATAATTATGCAAAGTGAAACCTCGTTACATTCACTTCATTTACAATTTTCATCATTTCTAACATACTGCAATGATGTTTTTTGTTACGATTTTTTAAATTTCACATATATATAATGGCTTTGAAAAAATAATCACCTACCTTGATGAATCGTCAAATCAGTGTTTGAAATTAATAATCGCTGGGCTATAATTCAAGGATTTACGGTTTATTGAAATATATTGGGTATATCCAAGAATATGTAGGTTATGGGTTAAACATGATCTGGTTGTCTGTTGTTAAAATGTCCAGATTTTGACAATCTGGCACAGACTTTTTGATAGTGAATGTATTAATAATGAAGGTATGATAACAGGCCATCGAAATCCTTGTCATTTCTAGACCTCATTTTCATTTAAAGTGTGTCTTGATACTGATCTTTATGATAAACTTGAATCTTTTCTTGTAAAGGTCAGAAACTATAAAAAAAAATATTGAAGATGCATGATCAGTTTTGCATGATATTTTATTTGGTTCTAAATATACCATATTACAAAAGGTGCTGGTTTAGGTTATATCTTCTTAATCGATTTTCATATTCACGCCCAAATGCTTAAAATATCAAATATATATATGTTTCAATGAAAACAAAAAAATTATCTCATGCATGTGCAGTAGCCGACAATTATGGCTCTATCTCACGTATTAAACGCTATAGAAGCAATTCTGTCTTCCTATCTACTTTATTAAAGTTTCCAAAATTACGTTTGACTTAATGCCTGCAGCAAGTTTATATTCCAGCGATGATGCAGGTCACCCATCTATTTGGCGAGCCGTGCCAATTCATGCTGAACTTTACTGATAGCTGTCAACTGAGCTTTGCACAGGGCCATGTGCCATCACGTGTGATACATACACTTGTGAATTGTGCACACATTAACTATTTTCAAGCTTGTTCCATACAATGATTAAGCCAGTAAAAAAATTTCAAGCTTCTTCCCTACAATGATTAAGCCATTTGTTACTGATTGATTTGTGAGGATGTCATTTTATAAAAATTGGAAGAAACATTTCAGTAACAAATTGTAGACAATATTCAAACTGACAAATGTTCCTCAAACTGAAAGGATGTATCATCTCCATTTGTAACGATAAGTCAGTCTCAAATTACACGACATCGTGAGACAGCAGACACGGACTGAAGCCGAATAAACTCTCGCTGTTGACATGAGGCAGACATAGATGTCAGATCCCAGAGGATAATTCAAACCAACGCCATGGAAACTAGGACCGTACTATCTCAATCCATACTCTGATATCAGGGCTGATAAAACGCAGACAAAAGTTGATCAATAAATTTTATTGGGTGGCTGGCGGAGTTTCAACCAGGTAAGCACTTTCTTGTGCCTGACTGCCACACCAGGTGTGTTCCTAATGTTGGCATGCAAGCCCTCTGTTGTTAGTACGCCGGCCTCATCACAGGTATGCAGCCCGGTATCGAGTTTACACGATCGCAGACACGTATTAATCAATAACCCCCTTCTGTCGCAGCAGCCGTTATTGTGTACTTGATCAAATTGTAAATAAATGCAAATATTCATATCGTGTCATTAGTTTGTCCGGTTCTTCTATTAAGTTTCATATTTACAATTAACTTGCTGAAACAATATGTCATTCTCATGGGCGGATCCACAAATTTTGAAAGGTGGGGAGGGAGAGGGGGAGGGAAGGAGGGGGAGGGAGAGGGGTAGGGTGGCAGTCACATTTCAAGAATGGAGAGGGGTGAAAGGCGGTTCATTGAGGTTTTCGTCAAAATGACACGCAAAATTTTCAAAATCCGGGGGACGTGATAAAGAGTCGAGTTTCCCCTCTGGTTCCACCACCCGATTCTTGGGTGGAGAAATTGTTCATTAATCATGGGAGTTATCAAGTTCAGTCATGATGATCAAGTTTACACATCCATCAAGTTAGTATTGATGTTATGTAGAATGTCGTCACTTCCTTCAGGCACGCGTTGACGGTCTTTAGAAGAATATAGAACTTTCTAGTTTTTGTTCTTCGTGCAACAAGGGGCTACCATTCAACAGGTGCTTTTTCCAGAAAGTCCATCAAGGATTCTAGAGGTTCGTCTCAGGTGTGTCATTATCACAGAGGGTTGTCTCCTCCGTCCACAGTCAGCACCAGGTATACAGGCAATATCGACTTTACCTTGACAATAACATAGCGCGATAGCAGACACATATTAATCAATATCACTCAGCCGCTTCGGTTGACTGAATCTAGCCGGTCGAGTCGGGACATTATCCTCAGGTGCGATAGTAATAGGAGGGTAGCTGCTTTCTGATTGGCTGATATGCCAGCCGACCTAGTTGAGTTTGCGGATATAGGTGTTCAGTGAGTGGGGTAGTCATGCAGACGATTCAATTATGTCCGTAAGAGGTACCAGCAGTTGTCTGTCTAGCCTGCTGTCCTCTCTCGACACACCTGAAAGGTAAGATAACGAGTTTTTGGGACGGGGCCTTTAAGAGGTAGTCGATGAGGTGCGGTAGAGTAAGTCTTCAGAGGATTATAAATAGAGGATTACGCCATGTCTGGGACTTGGACGTCTGTCTGTCTGTCTGATAGATGTGGGTGACGTCTATATGGGTGGGGTCGTAGAATAGGACAGCTGTGCTTACAGTGCAGAATTAAGTTTTATCATACTTTACTTCCGTCATGGTTTAAGGGAAAGCTTAAAAGTTTGATATACACTATAATACTTTTAAGGAGTAATTGAAAGGGGCGAATGGTAATAATTTTAATGGATTATGATTATGTCATTTCTCCACAGCTGGTTCATACGGTGCAGTATTATGTTTTAGTTATGATTCTGAACATGATCAAGTCGGAATGAACGATCCTTTATTTTCTGTGGTGATAGGTGATCCGTGAAATTACAATGAAGTTACCAAATTATGATAATGTCACTTTGTCTTTTTTTGTTAGTGTTCCACTTGAGATTTTCTTAGCATTTTATAAACTGATTTTGAACTCCCTGTTCGGTCACTGAAGGTGTTTTGTGTAGTTGGGATTATTAAATTATGATTTTCACATATAATAAAGATATAAGAGAAATAATCTTATTAAAGTAAACCCCAAATCGGCTCACCTTAAAGGTATAGATGGGTAGATAAAGATGGATGTAGTAACAAAACTACATATACCCGATCAGTTATGAAATAATATAGGATGAGACAGTGTGATCTGACAAGTAACAATGTTAATCTAATGATTTTATGGCATCCAATTAAAGGTAGATAATAAATATATAGAAGGTGTATATTTAGATGACAAAGACCAGCGATCAAGTTTCAAGTCAGACAGGTATCACATTACCTGGGAACACGACTTGAGATGAAGTGCTGGAGTCTCACCTGAGGACGGACTTAGATTACATTAAGTCCGTGATCTAAGTGACAGACTGATTTCCTTGGGAAGGTGTTACTCATCAATCAATATAAACCTGCTGATTTCAGGGTGCGGGATAGTGCAGTGGTTAGCGCGTTCGGCTACGGATCAAGAGGTCTGGGGTTCGAATCCCGCCAGGGGCACAGCAACTTGTCTGCAGTAGAGAACTGTTCTACATGCAGTAAGGTTTGGGTGCAATGCTACACTGAATTTCAGCGTAGTATCACCCATGGTTCGCTAGTTCCAGCTGTTGCTCGCAGGTTTTACCGCAATGCATAGCCACATGGCGTTGCAGGCTTTCTCCCTGCCGTAATACTAGCAGCCGCGATTTAAGTGAAAAACTCTTGAAACCCCATCTCACCTCAAATGTTTTCAAGAACATCACCAGAACTAAATAAATACACCAGTCATTACGATATATTAATGATTAACTATTTGTCGTGTGGCGGTATTTCATGTCTATGAGTCTGCAACTGGGCCAATACAAGTCAACAAGAATCTTTACAGTTCAACTGATTGTTTGCTAATTCCTAGCAACGCATACAAATGTCACTGCAATACAATACTAAAGTGTCTTGCAGGCTTTTTCCCCACAATAATTCCAATTGCTGTGATATTAGTGAAATACTCATTAAAGAGGCAAAAAGCTCTCACTCTTTTAGTAACAAAAAAGGTAAATATGTAGACATATATAGTTAAAACATTCAATATTTAAATCATTTGATGAGACCTGACAGTTTTGAAAGGCGAAATATTTTCTTCACAGTCTGGTAGCCACTAGGTTTGGATGAATAATAAATCAAGTGTTCTTTTGTATCTATTTGTATCTATTTCAAGACATTTTATGTTGTTCGTTTTAAACATTGATTGACATGAAATTCAGTGCTTAAATAGTTTTTGCTTTCATGAGATTTTGTTATACATTTTTAGCTCATTTATAAAGGATGATGAGCTACAGAGCCAGTTGCTCTATTTTTAACTATCTAACTTGATGCTGTTCATTACTTTTCCATTTTTTCTTTCATGTAAAAAAATTCGCCGCTAATGGCTGCAATACTGCCGAAGCGGCGTTAAACAATAACTCACTCACTCACTCACTTTCATGTAAAATCACGAAGCATCTGAAAAACTAACACAACCTCAGATTTGAAAAATAAATCTTCCATCTTGTGTTGGTAATTTTAAGAAACTAATTGTTACGTGCTTTTTACAGTGTTAATTGCCAGTCATTATCATAAATAATGTTTTGGTGAAAGAGACATTGTTAAACATGATTCTTATATACATTGTAACACTGGTCCTCTTCAGTACATGTGCAGCCTACTGCTACTCAGCACAGAACAGTTTACAAAATGTGGCAAGGCTTAACATTAGCCAATTTTGGAGACTGGCGTGCGTTGTGACTTACGGGGGAAACTGCTCCATTGTGGATACAGTGGATATCACAAATACATGCAATTAAAGATCCAGAAAGAAAAGTTGAGAGTGGATGAACAAATTATTAAAAAATGTTGAATTATAATCAATATTTTATGTCTGACGTATTGGTATATTTATTATTTTTTTTCATTTCAGATTTACTCAAAGAAGAACTGTCTTCCAAAGGAGAGTTATTGTGCTGAGTGTTTTGGAAATATGTTGTGAGAGAGCATTTGCTGGACTGTACTTTGGATATATAGGGGTCCGCTATACGACAATATAGGTGATCGGTCGGTATGTCCTTAACAGATAAAGGTAAGGATAAAATCACTTCTCTTTAATCATTTTTTAAAAAGATATTGATAATATGTTTTTTTAAATTATCGAAGTAAATGTCTATAATAATGTAGAAAAAATCAACAATGTGTGAGAGATAGTTTATACAAACTGGAGTAAAATTGTGATAAGGTTCTTTGAAACGTGTTCCTTTAAATTCAATATTCTTCTGTTCGGTCTCAGTGTTGCATTTTGTAGTCAGATGTTTTCATGTTTAAGGTTTAAAGTCTTTTTTAGGGTGTCATATTTATTTCATCCAATCACAATGTATGTTCTTGTATGACTCCTGCCCAATCAGAACTGCTGTTCTTTAAATGAGTTATCCAATCAGAACTGCTGTTCTTTAAATGAGTTATCCAATCAGAACTGCTGTTCTTAAAATGAGTTATTGTATCAGAATTGATGTTCTTTGAAATGAGTTCAAATCAAATTGCTGTTATGAATATCCTTGAATTGTCCAATCACTTATGTTATTATTCATATTTAGCATTAATTTTTTTCATACCACCCAATCAGAATTGATGATACACAATGATATAAAACTATTTGCTAATATACAATCACAATTATGTCACTCTTTCCTCTTTGTATCAGCCGTTAATGGCTGCAGTATTGGCCAAATGGTGCTAAACAAAAACTCACCCACTCCACTTTGAATTAACCCCTCAAGGACTGCTGTTACTTTATTGGCTGTGAATTCATCCAATCAGAGTAAACCCGTAGATCCGAACTTGTGTTGATTGTGTCACAAGCTCGCGTCTATGTGTCTACGCTGAAGCGGAAATAACGTCAACATCAACCACATGGCTGGTCAGACATTACAGCGCTGTCCTTAGATTGAAATAGCCTTCATAAGTTATTGCATTTTTTGAAAGCATGAACATTTTTTTTTATATAAATATAAACAGGTATTTTGAAGAAAGATCATTGAAGATCTTGTAAAAAAAGGGTTTTTATGACTGCCAACAAATGTATCTTTGCAAATGAAATACCTTTTATTCCTCTGAAGAATCGCTTGTATTTCTTATTTCCTGTTGCATAAAAGCTAAGGACCTATATGTTTTTTTAATGAAAATAGTTTTTTTGTATTTATATAATTACAATTTTCTGATGATTGTGATGTGTTATTGTGTGTATGGGATTTTCTTAAGCTGCGAAAATAACACGATGCAGTGTTGTGAGAAAAAATTGAAAAAATTAAATGTTATTTCATGATAAAAGAGAATACAGTTGACGTTTTTAAATCAATTTAAATTTTTTAGAATGATTTATTGCCATCTAGGTTCCTGAACAGAATGTATTGCTAATTTATTGCAGTCTTTTAGGTCATAAAAAAGGCAGTTTTTATGAAAAGAAACTACCTTGCCATTTATCATGTCAAGCAAGTGCGATTTATCATATTTTATTACAGTTGAAAATACCATACAATTTCTGATCTTCTGTCAAGAATATGGAGGTAATACAGAGGGTATAAAAATGGTTTTTAAACTTGTATCTGGAATTGTTTGTTCGTTGTATATTTTTGTATTGTATTTTGAGAATGTTTAAAATTATCTAACTTCATTGATGATGGTACATATTGAAGAATTCATCCTCACTGTTATACTAAAATATTTTGTCCAAAGATTTTGTTTGGATTTATCAACATAACCAGCAATATCTATTGTGAATGTGAATAAATAATCATGGTTAAATTTGCAAAATGGCGATGCAATTTGACCACATTCCCCAAATGATTTCATTGGCTGTTGATATCGCAACGGAGAATGCGATTGGCCAATGCAGGATTTTCATGTTTTCGGACTGAGGTAGTAGGTTGTATAGTTGAGAACTACACCCATTATAGGAGCACTGTACAACCTTCTAGCTTTCCCCGAGACATGCATCACGACTTAAATGAGCTATGAGACAAGAGACATGCAACACAAGGCACAGGAGATGTCAAACAAGAGATGCATCACCAACACATGAGAGACATGAGACACACATCACAATGCACATGAGACGAGAGTAATGCATCACAACGAACGTGAGATGAGATATATCACAACTGACGTGAGACAAAGAGATACATCACAACTGACGTGAGACAAAGAGATACATCACAACTGACGTGAGACAAAGAGATACATCACAACTGACATGAGACATGAGACAAAGAGATACGACACAACTGACGTGAGACAAAGAGATACATCACAACTGACGTGAGACGTGAGACAAAGAGATACATCACAACTGACGTGAGACATCATGTGTCCCAATGGACGGAGATATTTGACAAGACGTGCATCACAAGACACAGGCGACAAGAAATTCATCACAACGCACAGGAAGCAGGAGATGCATAACAACGCATGTGAGACGAAACATGCATAACAACACATGTGAGACAAGAGGCAAGATATCCATCACAACGCACAGGGGACGCACAAAGTCAACACATCTTCGTTTAGTTTTGATAGAGCACCATTGTCTAATTAAGTTTTCATAGTTAAAGGAGCAGTAGCACGTTTTTTTGCTCAAATAAGTCGATGATATGTATTTGAAAAATAATGTCATCAATAGTAAAACACCCTTCTCTCTTCGAAAATCAAGTTAAAAAGTGAGTTTACATGATTCGGTAAAGCCATGGGAATCGTTTTTGTATTTTTGTATTTTGTATTCGATATAATAAATTGTGTTCACAATAAAATGGCCGCCATGCAATTTTTGCTTTATACGCAACATCGTTATTACAATTACGGACAATTGGTTTGTGTAATAAGATGTTTTACCCTCTAAAGTAAATTTAAATGACATAAACTATCATTATAAATGGGAAATTTGAAAAAATAAATTTTGCAAAGAATGTGCTACAGCCCCTTTAAGATCTTCAAGCTTTTTGTAGCATTCATCGCATATATTACAAGATTTTGCGGCTGAAATGTACATTCAAACCAAGCTCTATAACAAACTGTGCAAAATACTGTTGTTAGCCATAACTCTGAACAAATTGTTAACCCATGTTGAGCTATGGCTGATCACGTATGTCATCTGAAGTGAGCTTTGTAGGTTTGCATTACTCAGAGGATATTTACAAACTTCTGGCTTGTTATTTCTTACTCTAACATGAACTGGATGGTTAAATTACTTTACCTCCCTGCAGGCTCGCAGCATGTGTCTCTGATATACATGTTCCCATCTCTTTTCATGGTTTATTTCAATTTCTTTCTATCACCGATCTATCGTCTGTATGCAAAATGGTTTTTTTTGCATTCCCTTCTCTGACTTTTCATGATTTAATTCAATTTCTAAAGTCAGTGACAAAACATTATCTCTCTTTACAGTAGAATACTTGTTTTTGATTGGCTAACGATCGTTTTCTTATGTACCCCGCCAGTCTCATGGTGTACAAATTTCATGTACCCCGCTGTCATATTAACAGCTCCTAGCTAGTAGGTGTCGCGTTATGGTCAGATGATGTTATTAAATGACGCACACGGTGTATGGAGTTTTGAACAGTTCGATGAGCTGTTTACGAGTCTATTAATTACAAACTTATTTTCGCCTTATTTGCTGCTTATTTTGGAAACTAATCTTATTTTTCATTGCTTGCACACTCAATTAAACTAATATTAACTCGTTTTAAGGTATTTAAAAGCTTATAGCAATACGTTATACGACTTTTAACATTGCAGTCGCGACGGATGACGCCATTTTGTTTACGTTTAGGGTCAAGGTCATTCAAGCGGTATCAGCTGATCTGTCACTCACAGTTAAAACGCAAAAACTATAATACTACTTATTTTATTGACATGGCAGAAAGATAAATATGTTGTATACTTCTCCCTCGGGTAATATTATCTCATGTACCTGAAGGCCCGGGAGACACTGGTACAAAGATGGTACATGATACTGTATTACCCTCGTGAGAAGCATACAACTTTAGTCTAAGCCAAAGGACTATCATGAATCCAGCAAACTACTCCGACTGAGTTGTTGTATTCATAAAGTACAAGAATATGTAATTTGACATTGAAAAACATGCAGAAACAGTATTTTAAAACAATAATGATATGTTTATAAGTGAACATACAACTTTGATGACACTAGCTGTTTGACAATATGGTTACTATATATTCAGTTATTTTAAAGACATGCATACTAATGACCTGGGCCCCCTTTCACAAAGCATTAAGGTGGTCATAAGTCACTAGGGTTACCTTAGTGCAATGTTAAAGAATGGGAGTTAAAGGGGCAGTAGCATGTTTTTTCGCTCAAATAAGTCTATGAAATGTATTTGAAAAATAATCTCAGAAATAGTAAAACACCCTTGTCTCTTCAGAAAATCAAGTTAAAAATGAGTGTACAGAGTTTAGTAGAGCTGGGGGAATCGTTTTTTGTACTTTGAAATAATAAAATGTGTTCACAATAAAATGGCCGCCATGCAATTTCTTTTCTATACAGAACATCGCTATTACCTCTACAGATAATTGGTTTGTGTAATAAGATGTTTTACCCTCTAAAGTAAATTTAAATGACATAAACTATTATTATAAATGGGAAATTTGAAAAAATAAATTTGGCAAAAAACGTGCTACTGCCCCTTTAAGGTTAACCTTAGTAAAGGTTGGAATCCCGCCAGGGGCACGGCAATTTTGTCTGCAGTAGAGAACTGTTCTACATGCAATGATGCTTCACTGAATTTCAGCGCAGTGCCACCCATGGTTCTTTAGTTCCAGCCGCTGCTCGCACATGCTGTTGCGGGCTTTCTCCCTGCAATAATACTAGCAGCCACGATATAAGGGAATTACTCTTGAAAGCGGCGTTAAACACCAACTCACCTCACCTCACCTAGTAAAGGTTGCTTTGTGAAAGGAGACCCTGTTCACTTGAACACATGAGATTAATCTTAAAGGCACTGTTGCACGTTTTTAACATTTTTTAATGTTCAAATTATCCATTTATAAAATAAGTTGATGCAGTATATCTTTACTTTAAAGGATCAATTATATGACCTGAGTATCTGTTATTGTAGAAAACTGTCACGTAAAAGACAAAAGCGTATTGCTTATTAAATCGAACTATAACCATTTGTTTTAGAACTCTATTTATTGATTGAGGAGGATTGTTTTTCAATTATTAAATTTTATTTTCAATTTTGTGAGGTGCCACAACCCTTTTGATGAATTATCCAAATTAGTATTCGCACACAAAATTCACTGATGCAAATGTAATCTAACTTTATGTTGTTATATCATAAACGTTTTGGTGACATATCTAATATAAATTCAGATCCATAAACAGCCAATTGTGGAGAAAGTCATTTCATGCCGTCAATAGAGTCTAACCATTTACATGTACCGTTAAAATTGATTATATTGTGTGTGTAAGGACAATATCTTTCCGTGATTACCCTTAAATTGATTTATAGAAAACTACTATGAATTGTCTTGATTAAAGTGAGTTATTAACTTCCATAACGTATTTCGACAGGTAGGGCTGAGAGATAATTACTTGTTGTCAGGCAAGCACTATCTGTGCTAGGCGGCCATCTTTATTATGTAAAAGATTCAGTCAGAAATAGGAAAATAACTTGTGACATGAAGATAATGTTATCTGTCTAATATATACATATATATTGTGAACTTTAATTCATTTTAAAATCAAATATGTTTAATGGATTTAGCTATTGATAAGAAAGCGTTTGGAAATTAAGTCAAAAATAAGTTTTTGAAATTAACTTTAAAAAAAATAGCATTTCCAATTAAGTTTTTGATTACGTCTGTTATGTATGCTGATAGAATAAAAGTTTGAAGAAGAACAAAATTATGACTTATTATTATTATGTCCTATCATGGAATTGTGTTATCAATAACAATACAAAATCTGTTACAAAGCTGAAAGGCACAAGTGCACGCTTTTCGCATTCAAATAAGCTATTTTAGGTCATACGAGGGCATATAAACTCACATTAGCTTGCTTTTGGGGCAATTAAATGCTTATTATTCTTTACAATTGACCTGGAGTCAATAATTAAAAAGTTGAGACGGCCGAAATCACTCAGGGATATCACAAATAGTAAGAGTCGCTGATGTGCAAAATGGGAAATATAGAGTGTAGAAAACAGCCTAACTAGGATTTCATTAGCTTGTGCATATACTTTAACTTAACTGACAACAAAGATTGAACAGTCTTCATTAAAAGTATCTGTAACTTCACTGGTTTGTAATACGCAGTGTAAGCATTGTTGTTTCATTAACGATAGCGACTGTCGTTTTTGGTCTTCGGGTTGTGTGCAATTTTTTTATTTTGCTGATACTGTAGTTATGCGGATTTAATGCAACATTGCATTAATTACATCCGGTCTTTTAAAGTTAACTACTAAACCTTAATATGTACATATTTTGGAGATAACTTATATAATACATCACCTGAAGGTAGGTTGTTTGTAGTATCCAGAGATGTGCATTATCCGTGCATTATTTATATTTTAAAAATTGGCGTGCTAAAGGCAACAAAGATAAATGTAGATAAAGACGGTAATAATAACCCGTGTGATAACTCTTATCTTGTTACTCACTTTGGAATAAATACACTTATAAAATCAAGGTATGATTTAGTATGCAAAATACAATCATTATATAAGTTCAAATTGATATTTATACGTGAAATGATTAGAAAACATTAGGGGGCGTAATAGCACAGTGGTTAGCGCATTTTGCTTCGGATCATGTATCAGGGGATGGCAACTTTGTCTGCAGTAGAGAACTGTTCTACATGCAGTAAGGTTTTGGTGCAATGCTACACTGAATTTCAGTGCAGTACCACCCATGGTTCGCTAGTTCCAGCCAATGGTCGCAGGTTTCACTGTAATGCATAGAGACAGTTGTGTTGAAGGCTTTCTCCCTGCAATGATACTAGCAGCTGTTAAATACTCTTGAAAGCAGTGTTAATCCCCAAATCACCTCAACTATAAAACATTTCCCTTACCAAGACGTGGGGAAGACGAACGTCCTGAAAACTGCATATGATTAGAAATAACACAACACTCAAAAGGTCAAGTGTCACGTAATGAAGTTCAGTTGGCCAGCACAATTTGATTTTCCTTCTATATGTGGATGTGTATATTACCGAGACATCAGTCTTGACACCATGGTATTTGGTTTCGGATTTTCTCATTTAATAAACAAACTATCAGTCATCTTGTTTGATCATTCATAGCTGTCTAGTTAACATTAATCACAAATTTTACCAGCTAACAAACAATTTAAGTAATTTTGTAAATCACTTAAAGAAGTGCAAAATCACATTTGTAGTTTAAGCTTGAAACCTGATTTGTAAATAAATTTTGAAAACAAATTTGTATGTAAAACGTGAAATCATATTTATGGTGAAAACAATATTGTTGATTTTCACGAAAAGCATTTTTCATATGGTGCAAAGTACTTTTTTGTTATTGTCAACTTTAAATTTCAAATTGATAGATTTTAGTAATAGCCTGTTCTATGAAATTATTATAAGTCCTTATCAAATCAACATTTCTAATAATAAAGGTTAATGTGTTCAAAAAAGTAACAAAAGAATTGTGCCTTCCATAAAATGTGTTTTACATTGAAAAATATCAATTCAGGTGAAATGCTTTAAAAGAGTATGTTAAACTGGTTGGCTAATTCTTTTGTTTGTTAGTAAGTAAAAACTTACCCTCAACCATAAATAAGTCTTCAAAACAACAGTGGGGGTAAATTAATGAGCCGATTAGCAGACATTTTGTGGAAAGCAATGCGAGCTGGATGAAGTCGAAGGTTAAATCTATCTAAATGGGATAGACAAAACTGTAGACTGGCAATTAATCCTCTATGACTAGCTCTGAGACCGAAGGAATCATTTGCTGGAAGACGCCAGGGATAGAATCGCGATGAGAAGCAAGATTTCCATCCAATACCGAGGGGATTAGTCGACTAGACATCTTCTTAACTATTAACAAGGGCGAACTTACAATGTAGGTATCAAAATCCAGTTTTGTCCTTTTGGCATTGTTGAGAGCTTTTATGTAAGATTTCTACATTGTTACCTAAAATCATCTTAAATATTAACTGGGGCAAACTTGAATTAACCTGATTTCTTGGATCAAGTGTTAATTATCAAGTTTTAATTCAAGGTTCAGTGACATATGTGATTTGTACTAGAGGTCACTTATTAGGGGTTTGTGCTTATACTGTATTCTCTCTAACAGGGGCCCAGGGCCTAGATATTAATGTATGGTACTTACGACTGTCTTAGCGCTAATAGAGCTTCAAAAATATGGGTCCAGGCCTTTATTAAGTTTTACCTCCCAGCTCTTATTTTATTTTTTAGGTTTTACCAGATTTGCCAATTAATACATGTGATAACCTCTGATGATTTTTATGATAAATTTAGCAGGAAGTTTATTCATTTCAATATTTTATTACTCACAGAGATGTTTTGCACTATTTTGAGTAATCCCAGGATTACCTTTTACAGTGCCAGGACCTGCCATAACATTTTCATTTTTAGAAGAGATATTTTGTATAGTTAGATTATATTTGTGTACATACATTTTACTGCCTCTTAGATGCCGTCGCATGTTTTTAGTATTTTATTGTGAATATTGTCTCTCATAAATAGCTGAGCAATTGGATGTACAATACATTTATTTATAATTTATGATTGACAAGATCTTAGTTTTTTTTATTGTGTTCTTTTCAAATTATTCATACTTTTATACTACTTTCCCTACCATTTCCACTTTGTCAAATATTGACATAGTTTGTTGACATAGTTTGCTGTTTTCCATGATGTAAAGAAGTTATAACTTTTAAAATTCAGTGATGAATCAATGTGTTTCTATTTCATATGTTTGTATTTATTTACCTTAGAGAAAATGAATAATGTAATACCTGTTGAGCTACAGAGCCAAAGGCACTATTTTTGGATTAATGCTAGGTTACATATATTTGTAATTCTTTCACCAAAGAATAGCTGCAAAAATAACGAATATTTGAAAATCAGCCATCCTGGAAAGGTTTAACATCAAGTATTTGTATTTTTGTCAGCAACTTTTAGGCAACAAGTTCTTTCTCTGAGAAATGGTTAGACAACGAATATTTGTAATTCAACAAATTGTTTCAGTGCTAGCATATTGTGACCGAAGTTTCCTTCTCTTTCAGACAAGCTCATGATTCGGAGAGATAGGATGTACCTTGACCGTATGGGGGAGTTAGGAACATTTTCAACTCGAGGTGAGAAGAGATTTATGTTAACCATCAACACACATGCCTCGGAATAATACAGGATATTTTTCTTCTATCTATATTATTCCATCCAAGTACAATGTGTTATGTTAACCATCAACACACATGCCTTGGAATAAAACAGGATATTTTTCTTCTATCTATATTATTCCATCCAAGTACAATGTGTTATGAACAGGTACTTAGGCTACAAACATTTCGACATAGCTAGTCTGGTAATTTCATGTTTGATGATCAATTGTGATTGCCGCTCCTTGCCAGTGATAATGGCTCTCATCGGATATGTGGTTTCTATGGCTTATATGGGTGGTTTCTATGGTTTATATACTATGTAGGCGGTTCCTATGGCTCATATTGGGTATGCGGTTCCTATGGCTCATATTAGGTATGCGGTTCCTATGGCTCATATTGGGTATGCGGTTCCTATGGCTCATATTAGGTATGCGGTTCCTATGGCTCATATTGGGTATGCGGTTCCTATGGCTCATATCGGGTATGTGGTTTCTATGGCTTATAACAGGTAGGCGGTTCCTATGGCTCATATTAGGTATGCGGTTCCTATGGCTCATATTAGGTATGCGGTTCCTATGGCTCATATTAGGTATGCGGTTCCTATGGCTCATATTAGGTATGCGGTTCCTATGGCTCATATTGGGTATGCGGTTCCTATGGCTCATATCGGGTATGTGGTTTCTATGGCTTATATGGGTGGTTTCTATGGTTTATATACTATGTAGGCGGTTTCTATGGCTCATAACAGGTATGCGGTTCCTATGGCTCATATCGGGTAGACAGTTTCCATGGAACAACGGGTATGCGGTATGCGGCTCATATTTGGTATGCTGTTTCTATTGCCCTTATTTGGTAGACAGTATCTATGACTCAATAAGACAGTTTCCATGGAACGCTGGTTATGCGATTTCCATGTCTCATATGGGGTATGTGGTTTCTAGTGCTCTTATTGGGTAAGCAGTTTCTTATTGCTCTTACTTGGTAGGCATTTTCCATGGAACACTGGAAAGGCATTTCCATAACATAAAATTGTTAAATGTCAGAGTTTCGATAATATCAGTCATGGACTAGTGTGCGTTGCAAAGTTTATATTAATTAATAAATGACATTATACTAAACCTAGATTTGTTCAAATGACAGTCATTAAGAATGTAACGTTTCCTCTTCTGGTATAGTATATATTGCTCAAGGCAAAGAAGTGATCTTTAGAATTGATAAGTAATTTCTGTTTAATAACCTTCAAGATCAATAGAAGTTGTCTATATGAGATGTAATTCAAACACAGTCTCAAATTGCATGCTCTGCATTGTGTTCATCATTGAAACTAGGCAAAAACAAGCCTGAACTTAACCCGTAATCTGGCATCCCCAAAATATTGGAGCCAAGTATGGGCGGGTTGGCACGTTCGGCTTCGGATCAAGAGGTCAAGGGTTCGAATGCTCAGCAACTTTGTCTGCTGTGGAGAACTGTTCTACATGCAGAAAGGTTTAGGTGCAATGCTACACTGAATTTCAGCGTAGTACCACCCATGGTTTGCTAGTTCCAGTTGATGGTCGCAGGATTCACCCAAATGCATATGGCGTTATAGGCTTTCTCCTTACAGAAATACTTGCAGTCGTGATACAAGTGAAATACTTTTCTAAGCAGTGTCTAACCCCAACTCGCTTCATGGAATACTATGATTAATCAGAGTGGACTGTATACTTTCAATCAGGCAATTTGATGAGAGATTATCAAGCAGATTGACAAAATGTTACACAGAATAACACATTGTAAGACAGAATTTGCAAATTAATGACAAATTGTCATATTGAATATCACATCATTGACCAGAATATCACATTGTTTGTCACACAGAATGACACATTGTTATATAGAATACCACATCATTGACCAGAATGACACATTGTTTGTCACACAGAATGACACATACTTTGACACAGTATCCCGACAGGGCACATTCTTGTACAGATTGAGACAGCTCTAATAGCTGCAATGGTGATGAACGTGTGAAGTGTTAATGCATGGATATCCGTCCCTTTGATGCATCTCTTTGAAGCTCTACTGCTGATGGACTTGAGGATACATGCAACGTGATCTCATCTAATTCCCAACTTTAAACCACTCGGAAAACTTGATAATACTAGCAGACAGCTCGGCCAATAGAGGAATGACATGGTCCCGCAGTTAGATGCTTACACCATTAGTGACTTACCGTATTGCTTACAGTGGACGCCGGTCTCTAATAGATATTTACACCATTAGTGACTTACCGTATTGCTTACAGTAGACGTCGGTCTCTAATAGACATTTACACCATTAGTGACTCTGCTGGACTTACCGTATTGCTTACAGTAGACGCCGGTCACTAATAGACTTTTACACCATTGGTGACTCTGCTGGACTTACCGTATTGCTTACAGTAGACACCGGTCTCTAATAGACATTTACACCATTAGTGACTCTGCTGGACTTACCGTATTGCTTACAGTAGACACCGGTCTCTAATAGACATTTACACCATTAGTGACTTACCGTATTGCATACAGTGGACGCCGGTCTCTAATAGACATTTACATCATTAGTGACTCTGCTGGACTTACCGTATTGCTTACAGTGGACGCCGGTCTCTAATAGACATTTACACCATTAGTGACTTACCTTATTGCTTACAGTAGACACCGGTCTCTAATAGACATTTACACCATTAGTGACTTACCGTATTGCATACAGTGGACGCCGGTCTCTAATAGACATTTACACCATTAGTGACTCTGCTGGACTTACCGTATTGCTTACAGTGGACGCCGGTCTCTAATAGACATTTACACCATTAGTGACTTACCGTATTGCTTACAGTAGACACCGGTCTCTAATAGACATTTACACATTTAGTGACTCTGCTGGACTTACCGTATTGCTTACAGTAGACAACGGTCTCTAATAGACATTTACACCATTAGTGACTCTGCTGGACTTACCGCATTGCTTACAGTAGACGCCGGTCTCTAATAGACATTTACACCATTAGTGACTCTGCTGGACTTACCGTATTGCTTACAGTGGACGCCGGTCTCTAATAGACATTTACACCATTAGTGACTCTGCTGGACTTACCGTATTGCTTACAGTAGACGCCGGTCTCTAATAGACATTTACACCATTAGTGACTCTGCTGGACTTACCGTATTGCATACAGTAGACGCCGGTCTCTAATAGACATTTACACCATTAGTGACTCTGCTGGACTTACTGTATTGATTACAGTAGGCGCCGGTCTCTAATAGACATTTACACCATTAGTGACTCTGCTGGACTTACTGTATTGATTACAGTAGGCGCCGGTCTCTAATAGACATTTACACCATTAGTGACTTTGCTGGACTTACCGTATGGCCATCCACATTTTTTTTTATGTTTCTCATCTCCAAACAGATGCTAGTGAGGAGCGGGCGGCGGAAATAAATAAATAAAAAATATTTTAAAAATCCCACTCTGAGGGCATTTTACTGCAAATCTGTTATCTAAAAAGTTATCCAAATTCATAACTGAGGTATTTAAGACTTCATTAAATAAAAATGACACAATGAAGCAGTTTCGACGGAGTTACTCCCCTTTGACCATGTATCTTCGTTTCAGAATTTTAAAAATATCCTTTGAAGCCGTTTTTTTGTTGTTGAGCGGCCTAAAACAATTGTTGTCGGCAGAGACATAATAAATAAAATAATTTTTTTTATTTTGCGTCGGAAGGACAATTTAGGGCGGTCGGGAGATGAGAAACACAGAAAAAAATACGGATGGCCTATTGCATACAGTAGACGCCGGTCTCTAATAGACATTTACACCATTAGTGACTCTGCTGGACTTACCGTATTGCATACAGTAGACGCCGGTCTCTAATAGACATTTACACTGTTAGTGACTCTGCTGGACTTACCGTATTGCATACAGTAGACGCCGGTCTCTAATAGACATTTACACCATTAGTGACTCTGCTGGACTTACCGTATTGCTTACAGTAGGCGCCGGTCTCTAATAGACATTTACACCATTAGTGACTCTGCTGGACTTACCGTATTGCATATATGTGGGTCATTAACAGACATTTCCATCTCTTATAGACATTTACACCATTAGTGACTATGATGGGCCTACCCTAATGTTTCAATGAACGCCGGTCTCTAATTGACATTAATTTCCAACATAAATTACTCTGCTTTTGGTTGGTAACTGTTTCAAACACTGGGCGTAATTCCGAAGAAACATGGTTTACCAGGGAGAGGTAAAATGTCCCATACAGCAGGAGACAGTTGGGATGATCTAGCAGAGACGGAGGTTCAGCGGTCGTGTGTTCGACCCTAATCCGTCTGCGCAACTTGAAGGGTCCCTATCCCACGGGACATGCTTCAGAGACTTTGCTCTTACGGTCTTGAACCTGCCCAATGGAGCAGACTTCTGATTAATAGTTTTGTTTGATTTTTAAAATTCTTTGAAGGTTATTTCGTTCGGCGGTGACAAGAAGGGATTTCGATGTTCAAAATTTCTTCTATTTTTTTTTATCTTTAGATGAGATAATTTCGATGAAAAGATTCTGGTTAATTTGTTGAGTTGAAGCGTCACATACGTTTTATTTGGTCCGCAGTACATGTTCGCTAGGGACGTGATAAAAGACACTAACTGATAGACGAGATTAGGCTGAGAGAAGATACGTATCATGAGCTGACCAGTTGAAATCCAGCTGAGATGGAATTGTATGCTCCCCAAGGAGTTGAGAGATTGAATGTAAGGTACTGATATATTTGGTTAAAAATTTAAATTTTATTATTTGATCAACTTTTATTGAGTGATTCAGTGATCGTCTATTTCCCCTTTCTTTGAAAGCTTTTTATCAGATTTTGGACTAATTTTTTTTAAATTAAATAAAGTAGATATTTTGGACTCACTCACTCACTCACTCATTCTTCTGCATCTCACTCACTCACTCACCCACTCACTCGCTCGCTCACTCACTCACTCACTCACTCACTCACTCACTCACTCACTCACTCACTCACTCACTCACTCACTCACTCATCCCACTCACTCCACCATAGAACAGCCATTTGATTAACCTAGAAATCTGGCTGCTTCCTATACCATTACTACAAAAATACAAAAAGCGAGACAGACGTATATATATATATATGTTTATGTAGGGCATGTCAGAGAAGATAGTTCTCAAGGCCGTCCTGTGTCTGTCGTTAAGCTGTGCTGATTGACATACTTTTACTTACACAGCTGATCCTGTTGTTTATATAGATATAAATAAAGTATATATAAATAATTATAGTCTGTTTGGATACTTAAACTTATAGCAGCTTTTAAAGCCCGCTATAATCAAAGTTACATTTCACAATTGGATTCAAGCACATTTTTCAACTCTTAATTAAAATTTTTTTTTTTCAAGATACCTATAATTTCTTTGTATT
This sequence comes from Gibbula magus, assembly GCA_936450465.1. Taxonomy (NCBI): domain Eukaryota; kingdom Metazoa; phylum Mollusca; class Gastropoda; order Trochida; family Trochidae; genus Gibbula; species Gibbula magus. The sequence goes on along the minus strand of OW388298.1, from coordinate 31,105,862 downwards.
TGTTTGTATTTGTATCAGCAAGGTTTCAAACCACTGATTGTCTTCTCAGTTTCACCTTGTACCTGAAGGCCGGTTATATGGTTATAAAGCATGTATTTTGTCAGCCAATGACATGTTGTGATTTGAATTTGATATTCACTCAACAGTCTTCTCAATCGGGTTCTGTCAGTATTGCTTGATTTAAAGGGGCAGTAGCACGTTTTTTGCAATTTTAAAAAAAAAAAATTCCCATTTAAAATGATAGGATTAAATACAGCCTACAGAAAATACAGTGGTGGATCAAAAGGGGGGTTCAGGGAATTCAAATCCCTCCCCCAACTCTCTCCATCTCCCTCCCCTCTCCATCCCCCTCCCCCTCCCCCCTCTCCATCCCCAAACTCGTTGAAATGTTTGCTTGTAAATCTGTAGACCCCAAAGGTAAACCCCTGTTTTCAATATATGTAACATGACTTTGGTGTATCCATGATTCTGATTAGCTGATTAGCTGATTAGCTGATTAGAAAAATGTCCCCATGTTTGCAAATTGGCTAGGGCGACTCACCGCGAGCTGATACATTGTGTTTACTAGATTCGGCCGACTCTCGATAGACTCTAGACTCTAAATTTGCTGGTGTTGAACAACAATAAATCTCTGAATTTAAAAAAAAATTAAAAACATTTATCTTAGTAAATCCACCCTTGAAAATTTCTGAATCTGCGCCTATGAAATATACTTTTTATGAATCAAACGCTGAAATGCCACACGATAGGTTTTCATGAATTTAATTTCGCTTTCAATGTAATAGAGTATCTATAGATATAGATTGATATGATGAAACAGACGTGGACAGCTGTTGAACATCTCCACTTGAACTTACTGAACCAACAACACGAGACTAAACAACTTGTCGACACGTTAGTTTCGGGATGTAGACGTTATTGAGAGTTGGGATGTAGACGTTATTGAGCGCTTGAATCGCTTCAGTCTTGATGTCATTTTGACTCCAGCATAACAGCTGTGACCGATGTCATTTGTCGATTCAGTTTTCTTTCATGAAGGCTAACGTCAATATGGAACAACGTAGTTTTGTTCAGTATGTATATATCGTATAAGGAAGTAATTTTTTCGGTTTTGAGATTTTATGCCCAAGTCATTTTGTACTCTTTGTATGTAAGAACAGGAAGATTTTCTGGATAACAACTTCTTTAACGTGAAAATACACGACGGTTCGGAGTACATACTCACTCCTTCATCGGGTGGAATGTCATCTTTATATGTAATGTCATTGCATGACATATATTTGCATGTTTTAGGGAGTGTTTTTTGGCTTTAAAAACACGTGTTTTTCATGAAATTTTATTTAGATTTGATACATACAAAAAAATCGAATGTCCTGATTTACGTCCAAATCATCTCAACATGCATGTGTATCCAAAACGTCAAATATTTGACAATAATTTGCTTTCAATGAAACTCGAGGAGCGGCTTAATTCATGATGAGAAGCTGAATTCATGCATCCCATTTACAAGTATATCAGTTATATGTTCCATTGAACAGTACCAACCAATATCTGTCTCTTTGTCTGCTACATATAAGATTTAAAAATTACGTTTGAACAATTGACGCGCCAGCCTCGGAACATTGTCCGGTTTTTTATCATAATCGTTGTTGAGAGAGATGCACATAATATGATGATGTCATGTAGATATTTATTTTGTTGTTGCATCATGGTAGTTGTACATAATTACAGATACAGTTGAAGGTCAGCTGACGATGGTGTAGGTGGCAAAGACGTAGTGACCACCAAGGAAGCTTTGTACGTCTTCCCTGGGGTCTAGTCTCCGCTGGTCCTCTCTATCTCCATCTAAGTCTTAAGTCTTATTCTATCTGCCTGTTGTCACGGAGAGGGCTCTATTTAAGGGATTCATAGGACCAATGGCTATGATTGACAAGATACTTCCTAAATTCTAAATAAAATAATTGCTGTATGTTCAATGCCTAAAGTGATCTACAATGAAGAATAGATAATCACTGAAGCATAAAACATTAAACCTGCAGATGGGTGATAGCCCCAGGTGATAACTACAAGAGACAAATGGACAGTGTCATAGAATTAAATTAGCTAACCATAGTTTGCAGTTATGACGTCACAATGGGAGTAACGTCATCACAATGGTATCGGACTTGCGGGAATCGTAGTTTCAGAGCCAAGTCGGCCATTTCGCTGTAGTATAGGTGGGCGAGTAATAAACAGAATATTAAACTTCCTTCTATTTAATACCATTTTTATTAACACATTAATGATTTGGTATCAAACTGCTTTCGCTCGCTTTATACAAAATCATTAACCCGTTTAATAAATATGGTATTAAATAGAAGGTCATTTAGTATCCTCTATTTATACCATGTTTGTCATCGAGTGAGGTAGAAAGTTTATATTTTCACCACTGATGCTATCCTTGTAATTACGCCAGAATAGGATCGTTTTCATGTTAAGCGGCAACTAGAAACCACACTAACAATGTGAAGTCATAAGCCTTTTCAATACGTCAGACCATTGTTTTACATCGTCAAATTCAACTCGCAGTGAAAATATAAGTTATTTTCACTGTGGCTTAATAGACAGTTTAATTCACTGATTCGCAGAGGGTTCAATCAATCAGAACGTATGTTTTATTATTTTAAAATTTAAAATTAGTGAAAATACAGCATATTTCAAATTTCATATTTGCAAAAACAAGATGGCGGACATCCTGCAATAGAACTCTCCTTTTAACATCAGGGGTCCTAGTTACCTATGTACAAGTGTACTGGCTCGTAAGCTAGAGGGATGCAGAGTGGTGTTTAGGATCTACTTGACCGGTCCGTCTTTGTCGACCTCAACTCCCTGGGGTATATAAAGCTCATGTACACACACCATCTAACAGCTCATAAGCGGAATTAAACTCAAGGAGAGAGCCATTTGTCAATGGTTATTGTAGTATCGCTCAATATTTACAGAATATCAATTAACTGGAGAATTTGTACTATTACTTGTAGTGAGATCCATAATCCAGGAAGTGATGTGAGGTTAATTAGGAGATTTGTGTTTTTAACTTTTTGTGAGTCTAATGTCAGGTGCAGTATATTTTAGATGTCTTATTCCCTTACTCATGGGGGCAGGATAGCGCAGTGGTTAGCGCGTTCGGTTTCGGATCAAGAGGTCGGTGTTTCGAATCCGGCCAGGGGCACGGCAATTTTGTCTGCAGTAGAGAACTGTTCTACATGCAGTAAGCTTTTGGTGCAATGCTTAACTGAAGTTCAGCGTAGTACCACCCATGGTTCGCAGGTTTCACCGCAATGCATAGTCGCATGGTGTTGCAGGCTTTCTCTCTGCAATATAATACTAGAAGCCTTGATATAAGTGAAATAATCTTGAAAGCAGCGTTAAACCCCAACTCACCTCGCAAGATTTTTACAGTGTTGCCAGTCCTAATGATAAAGCCTGTTTTGGTGAAAGAGACATTGTTTAAAAGGCTTCTTATATACACTGTCATGTATCCAGTGTGAGATCATTATCAGCACTAATGTCTGTTCTGTCCAGTAACGGGTTTAAAGGGTTCGTATTTCTGCTCGGTATCATTGGGAATTACATCTGCATTCAGTCAAAAATAAACTTGCACGACTTTGATCACTTGTATCGCTGTATGATAAATTGGCAATGTCAGTTTTTACATGGATATAATTGGTACGAGTTCATTCCAGTTCAATGAACCCCAGAGGCATAGACAGAAGGCTATTGACACTTCATTATGTTAATAGTCTAGCACATTACCCCATAAATCTGGTTTCAACTAGCACATATTTCACCACCATGAAAGTAATTTAATGTGAAAGTATAATATATTTATAGCCATTGGCTCAGTATCTCATCAGACACATGATTTATTATCATAGGTTACATGAAATAACTTTATAGTGTGCAATGAGTCATCAAAATTCCGTCTTTTGGAGAAAGGCTATGCTAGAGAGGGAATCATACCAAACGAACAAACTTTAGTCGCCATGTAATAAAGATGTTTTTCTGTTTTTCTTCCTCCCCACAAAATTTCAGCTTATGGGGTGCAGCAATTTTGGAGAAGTTGAAAATATGAAAATTTAATGAACGACATCCCAAGCTATAAGCCCATAAGCCCAAGGTGACAATAAACGTGTAGAGGAAATGTCTCCATATACATGGGTTGTGTACTTCTCTTGGTCTGAGTTCAAATCCTGCCAGACGCGGTAATGCTGTCTGGTGTAGAAAACAGTTTCATATGCAGCAAGGTTTTGGTGCAATGCTATAACTTCTTTATAAGTCAAATCATACAAATTAATCTTTAATGTTCACCATAACAAGGCCTATAATTACACACTCATTCCCTTGGGATAATAAAGAAATATCTTATCTCAAGCTTGGATTACCATCAGTTCATGTACCCTGTCAAAATAATATTTCTTCACACTGTTATTACAGCAGACCGAATTTCTCCCAGGGATTCGATTAAAATTCATCGATCGGTCGCCGCTAATATATTGCCAAAGCGGCATTTAACTCACTCACTAAAATTCATTGAGAACATTATTGATGGCAGGATAGCTGATGCTTAGCACGTTTGGCTTCGGATTATGAGGTCCAGGGTTTAAATCCCGCCAAGGGTTTGCAACCCTGTCTGCTGTAGAGAACTGTCCCACATGCAGTAAGGTTTGGGTGCAGTGCTTCACTGAATTTTAGTTCAGTACCACCCAAGAATTGCTAGTTCCAGCCTATGCTCGAAGATTTCATGCAATGCATAGCCACATGGTGTTGCGGGCTTTCTCCCTGCAATAATATTTGAAGTCGTGATATAAGAGAAATAATCTTGAGAGCGACATTAAACTCAAAATCGATCACCTCACCTGTCTTGATTCCACCTAATGAAGGAGTGAGCATATACTCCGAAATGTTGTGTATTTTCACATTAAAGAAGTTGTTATCCAGAAAATCTTCTTGTTCTTATCTTGATAAATGTATAAAGGTCAGGTACCCAATATGTCCATACACATATCCTAGACAGCAAGTTGGATTTATGCCATCAACCACAACCAAGTTGATGCTATCAAAATGCTATCTATTTCAGAATCTTATCAGAATATTTTCATCAGTCTCATATTTTTGTATTTCTATTATCCTTCGTACAGAAATGATTTAAAACAATTTTGTTCAAATGTCCCGTTTATACTGGTAGTTTATGTCATTTATATTTACTTTAGAGGGTAAAACATCTTATTACACAAACCAATTTTCCGTAGTGGTAATAATGGTCTTGCGTACATAAAGCCAAAATTGCGTGGCGGCCATTTAATTGTGAACACATTTTATTATTTTGAATGACAAAAACGATTTCCATGGCTTTACAGAACCATGTACACTTATTTTTAACTATATTTTCCGAAGTAATAAGGATGTTATGTCATTGGTGACATTATTTTTCAAATACATTTCATCGACTTATTTGAGCGAAAAAACATGCTACTGCCCCTTTAATGATCTTTTTCTGATGCTCTTCTTACGTATACCTTTCAGATCATATCTTTCCTGGAAATAATTTTTTAATTTTGCTTATAAACATTATCTCTAATCTCTGTGGTCGTTATCATGCATAAATAATAATAATATGAAGAATCCTTTATCTGATATAGACCATTTTCTTTAAAATGTTTGTTTCAATGCATTTTTGATGAAAACTTCCCAATCAATTTTCCTTATCTTGTTAAGATTTTAAAAAATCACTATGTATTTAAAAAGTGTTTTTCTCACAATGTAAGTGAGTTTCTAGTGAACAAAATAAATTGAGTTTTGTTCTGAAACATAATATCGTTATACGTCAGATGAATATACTTCACAAGAAATACCTTATAGACTCATATGGCAGCGTGAGGGTTAAACTGTTTTCTTTAAACTTTACCTTTTAGAGTTCGTGTGAGGAAAACATTTTCACTGATCAACTACAATAGAACACGTATATAGCGAACAAACGGATATAGCGAAAAAGTTCCATCAAACGCCTTATATAATATGCCAAACGCAAACGGCGGATATAGCGAACTAAATTCTTTGGTCCCTTGGAGTTTGTTATATCCGTGTTCTACTGTAGTTGAAATGGCAGAAGGACAGTAGCGGAGAAATATCCTGAATAGCAGTCTCCGCAAGGATGATTCATGAATTAGCTGAGCCATTAGCTCTAAGATACGTGCATATTGGAGAAGATCAAACAATTAGTGACAATATCACTTATAGAACTGAGAGAGTTTTTACAGCTGTTTTTCCTCTTATTACTTTTAAGAATGAGGATGTAAGTGTCAAGGATGTTAGTGTCGTGGTGTCAGTGTTGAAGATGTTAGTGTCAAGGGGGTTAGTGTCAAGGATGTTAGTGTCAAGGGAGTTAGTGTCAACGATGTTAGTGCCAAGGATGTGAGTGTCAAGGATGTTAGTGTCGTGGTGTCAGTGTTGAAGATGTTAGTGTCGAGGGGGTTAGTGTCAAGGATGTTAGTGTCAACGATGTTAGTGACAACGATGTTAGTGTCAAGGGGGTTAGTGTCAAGGATGTTAGTGTCAAGGATGTTAGTGTCAAAGGGGTTAGTGTCAAGGATTTTAGTGTCAACGATGTTAGCGTCAACGATGTTAGCGTTAAGGATGTTAGTGTCAAATGATGTTAGTGTCAAGGATGTTAGTGTCAAGGATGTTAGTGTCAAATGATGTTAGTGTCAAGGATGTTAGTGTCAAGGATGATAGTGTCAAGGATGATAGTGTCAACGATGTTAGTGTTGAAAAAGTCAGGGTCAAGGATGTTAGCATCGAGGTCAAAGATGATTGTCTCAAGCATGTAAGTGTCGAAGATGTCAGCGCCTAGGGTGCTAATGTCAAGGGGTAAGTGTCAAAGATGTTAGTGTCGCTAACACCCTTGTATACGTTAAATCCTGTTAATCTTCACCATTTTGAAGAAGAGACAACCTCAGTAATCCCCACTGGAGAATTTGGCACTGGGAGGCAGCGAGTTGCGGAAGAAACGATGTCTACAATCTGAATGAGCAGCCTCTCTGCCAACTGGAAATTAGCACAAATGGGAAAGGATAGTGAACTATTACACTATCGTTAGACATAACAGCGATCGACAGTCGACTCGTTAGAAGCGGCAAGATTCATTTCTTTGTACGTTGACTCAACTGCTTTGATCTTGGGAGTGACTGCATCAAAATGGCAACTTAACTTGATGTTTATTGTCAAGCAAAAAGCCTGGCGTGTCTGTCTCTGGGGAAGAATCTTCCCATAATTCCTCTTCCTATTGATTTAGAAGATGAGAGAATTACGCACCACACGGACCAAATTGATATGTGGGAGATAAGCTGTGTCTGAATGGTACAGAGCTAGTTTGTCTGGCGATAATTCTACTGTACTTGTTTAGAGTTCATACTTATATTACTCAAAGCTCTTCAGTTGGTTGAAAACTGTAACTTTAAGTAACCTTTTAGCAGGACTCTTATTTCAAGAGATATAACAGCATGTGATAGAGAACATTGCTACATTAAAACAAAATTCCCAAATTTTGTTTTGACTGAACCTGAATTAATGTATGTTATCCTGCATAACAACGTACCTCTTACTTTTCTGAGATTGTACCTTGTACCTCACTCAAAATGTGCCTCCCTGAGAATGTACCTCCCTAAAATATGTACCTTGTAGCTCACTGAGATATGTACCTTGTACCTTGCTGAGAATGTAGCTGATCACTGTTATATGTACCTCATTGAGAATGTACCTTGTACCTCATTGATAATGTACCTTGTACCTCTTTGAGAATGTACCTTGTACCTTGCTGAGAATGTAGCTGATCACTGTTATATGTACCTCATTGAGAATGTACCTTGTACCTCATTGATAATGTACCTTGTACCTCTTTGAGAATGTACCTTGTACCTCTTTGAGAATGTACCTTGTACCTCATTGAGAATGTACCTTGTACCTCATTGAGAATGTACCTTGTACCTCTTTGAGAATTTACCTTGTACCTCTTTGAGAATGTACCTTGTACCTCATTGGGAATGTACCTTGTACCTCTTTGAGAATGTACCTTGTACCTCATTGAGAATGTACCTTGTACCTTGCTGAGAATGTACCTTGTACCTCATTGGGAATGTACCTTGTACCTTGCTGAGAATGTAGCTGATCACTGTTATATGTACCTCATTGAGAATGTACCTTGTACCTCTTTGAGAATGTACCTTGTACCTAATTGGGAATGTACCTTGTACCTTGCTGAGAATGTAGCTGATCACTGTTATATGTACCTCATTGAGAATGTACCTTGTACCTCATTGATAATGTACCTTGTACCTCTTTGAGAATGTACCTTGTACCTCTTTGAGAATGTACCTTGTACCTCATTGAGAATGTACCTTGTACCTCATTGAGAATGTACCTTGTACCTCTTTGAGAATTTACCTTGTACCTCTTTGAGAATGTATCTTGTACCTCATTGGGAATGTACCTTGTACCTCTTTGAGAATGTACCTTGTACCTCATTGAGAATGTACCTTGTACCTTGCTGAGAATGTACCTTGTACCTCATTGGGAATGTACCTTGTACCTTGCTGAGAATGTAGCTGATCACTGTTATATGTACCTCATTGAGAATGTACCTTGTACCTCTTTGAGAATGTACCTTGTACCTAATTGGGAATGTACCTTGTACCTTGCTGAGAATGTAGCTGATCACTGTTATATGTACCTCATTGAGAATGTACCTTGTACCTCATTGAGAATGTACCTTGTACCTCTTTGAGAATGTACCTTGTACCTCATTGAGAATGTACCTTGTACCTCATTGGGAATGTACCTTGTACCTCATTGGGAATGTACCTTGTACCTTGCTGAGAATGTAGCTGATCACTGTTATATGTACCTCATTGAGAATGTACCTTGTACCTCATTGAGAATGTACCTTGTACCTCTTTGAGAATGTACTTTGTACCTCATTGAGAATGTACCTTGTACCTCTTTGAGAATGTACCTTGTACCTCTTTGAGAATGTACCTTGTACCTCATTGAGAATGTACCTTGTACCTCATTGGGAATGTACCTCTAAACCTTGCTGAGAATGTACCTTGTACCTTGTTGAGAATGTACCTCGTACCTTGCTGATTATGTACCTCGTACCTCCCGGAGAATGTACCTCCCGGAAAATGAACCTCCTGAGAATGTACCTCCCAGAAAATGTACCTTGCTGCACCAAAGTTCTTAACTACGTCTTAGATTTGCATCTTAAAGCTTTACACCTTGTATCTTCCGGCTTTTTATCGGAATTGCCTTGTAATATTATCACTTAATAGGTCTGGCAATGATAAACATTAAATTTCAAAAGTGAATTGACGTCAAAGTAATAGTTTAATATCAATGATTTTTGAATAACCTTAAATAAATGTTTGATATAAAGCTTCTATTTGAAGATAATGGCTGACTATTTGTGAAGGTGTAAAGTGACCGCTTCATCTACCATGTTGTAATAATATCCTTATGCCTTCCTGTTTTGGGGCGGGATAGCGCAGTGGTCCGCGCGTTCGGCTTCGGATCAAGAGGTCCGGGGTTCGAATCCCGCCAGGGGCACAGCAACTTTGTCTGCAGTAGAGAACTGTTCTACACGCAGTAAGGTTTGGATGCAATGCTACACTGAATTTCAGCGTAGTACCACCCATCCTTTCGCTAGTTCCAGCCGATGCTCGCAGTTTTCACCGCAATGCATAGCCACATGGCGTTGCGGGCTTTCTCCCTGCCGTAATACTAGCAGCCGCGATAGAAGTGGGATACTCTTGAGGGCGGCGTTAAACCCCAACTCACCTCACCTCACCTTCCTGTTTTTATTATTTTTTTATTATTATATTTTGAATTAAAGGGGCTGTATCATGCTTTCTAATGGTAATTAAGAGATCTCACAATAGGAAAATAATGATACCAATTACAAAACAATGCCTCCTCAATCAGTAAATAGAGTTCTAAAATGAATGGATCCATTTTCCATTCTCGATTCATTAAAAGGTGTTCACACCAAAATGGCCATTTTATACCTGACACCGTTTTCCACAGATAATCAGGTCATTTTATGGACTATTTTACCCTCTATATACTGCATAAAGTTTTATTATGAAGGAGAAATTTGAACATATTGTATTACCGATCTCATGCTACCCTTGTTCATGCTACCCTTGTCTCTTTAACACAGATGGATTTCTGAAAAAAAAATTTACAATTAAAAGGGGCAGTAGCACGTTTTTTTCAAATTTCCTATTTATATTGATAGAGTATGTCATTTATATTAACTTTAGAGGGTAAAACATCTTATTACACAAACCAATTATGTGTATAATAACTGTTTTGCGTATATAAAAAAAATTGCATGGTGGCCATTTTATTGTGAACACAATTTAATCATTTCGCATAACAAAAACGATTCCCATGGCTTTTTCGAACCATGTACAATCATTTTTAACTTGATTTTCCGAAGAGAGAATGGTCTTTTACTATTGGTGACATTATTTTTCAAATACATTTCATCGACTTATTTGAGCGAAAAAAACGTGCTACTGCCCCTTTAAAAATATTTTTTTGTAAATTTGAATTGATGATTAATGCAAAAAACATGCTACATTAAACTAGCACAATTTGCTTGCTTTAGTCAAATGGCTGGAAGAATTAGGTAGGAGTTAATGTAAGTTAGTGTATATGATGACAAAGAGGTGTATCACATGTCAACTTGTCATTTCAAGAATCTAGAGTGTTAAGAAATAATAATTGCTGTCAATACCGGCAAGTGTTTGGTATACATGGTATTATTTCATCAAAATGTTCTCAAAGAGGCATTTCAATAGCAGCCAAAATCCTCAAGAGCTGAGTGAGGTTAAGAATACAAGTCAATAATTCGAAATTGATTTTAAAGGGAGAGTTCTATTTTAACCGCCATATTTTTTGTATGCATTACATGAAACGACAAGAAACACTGTAATTTTATTAATTTTACAACTTTTAATAATAAAACATAAATATTTTAATAGAATAACCACAAAGTGCCAAATAATTTGTCTTTAGACTGATCCACAATGTCTTGTTATGCCGTTTTCACACTCTTAACGCTGATGAATGACTTATTCACTTCTCATTTTATTTATTTTTGAACACCATTTTTGTCAAATTGTCAAATCTATAGTCAACAAAGATGTACACTCATTAATGTTTGTGTAATAATCATTTGAAAATAACATAAAAGTAAAGAATTTAATTTCCACAAAAAATACCCTCCCTTTAAAAGAATAGTACACATACACCCTCCCACAGGCTTGCCGAGGCAAAGCTAAGAAAATGAATTGGCGCTAAACTTGTGAGCGTTTAACTAACACATGAGATCTATGTGTATAAAAGGAAGGCTGCTGTATCACGCTAGGAGTTATTGATCCTGTGTTAGGACACTGACACCTTCCACTCAGCCTGACTAAGCAGTATATTTAAAGTACAGCCTGCACTTGGTCATGGAGATTTTATGAAGCTTCATTCACTTTCATCAGTGCGTCTGGACTTGGGGGATTTACCATTGTCATTGTACTCTCCATCTGACATGCAATATATTTTATTTATATTTTAATAAAAAAAAGTCCAGATCATATGGTTTATAAGTGGTTAACACGTTCGGCTTCAGATCAATAGATCCAGGGTTCGAATCCCGCTGGCTCGGCAACTTTGTCTGCAGTAGAGAACTGTTCTACACGCAGTAAGGTTTGGGTGCAATGCTACACTGAATTTCAGCCTAGTACCACCCATGGTTCGCTAGTTCCAGCCGTTGCTCGCAGGTTTCACCGCAGTGCATAGCCACATGACGTTGCAGGATTTCTCCCTGTCTTAATACTAGCAGCCGTGATATAAGTGAAATACTCGTGAAATACTCGTGAAAGCGGCGTTAAACCCCAACTCGCCTCACCTCTATGATAAATGTATACCTTCTATGTTGTGAGTAATCTGGCAGACTTCACTCGATTGGAAATTCTATGGAGATTTTTATTCCGTCTTGGTTGTGAATATTCTGCAAGCATTTCCTATTTAATGCTCACTTTCTTAATTCTAATACTTACTCCTTTGATCCTATTGAATTCTTTTTACTTTTAAACTTTGCGCATATCTCTCTTAAACATGATTTTGTATTGTTTAATTTTACGTGAGAAAAAGTTCTTCTAATCGTTCAGTGAAACACTGTTCGTCCACAGGCCTTGGTGTACACAAATACTACATTGGTGGAGATAACGCATATGCTAACAATAGGCTGAGAAATAATAAATGTCCATTTGTATAGCGCTATTTCCATGCTCTGTGCATGTTCAAGGTGCACAATTTGTATTATTACCCTGAAGGAATTGTAATTTCGATAGCACTCCCAATTACTCGTAACAGTATAGGTCTGGTTTAGACAGTTGGGTGGACTGAGTGCAATGAAGAGGAAGTGACTTGCCAGGGACACAACACAGTTAAGACAACGGTTGTTTCACATGTTTGGTGTCTCCACCGAGATTAGAACCTGAACCTTTGGTGTGAGAGGCCAACAGGCTGACAACTATACCACTAGTGAGAAGTCAGTTAGGCTAGCAGTGAGTAAAGTTTTGGTGGCAATCTCACAGACAACAAACACAGCAAAGTGAACAGCCATGGAGATTTTATGAAACTTCACACACTTTTCTGTCCATATTCAGTTTAGTGATAGAATGGCTAGAAATTACTTCAAGCAAGATGGGCCAGCAGTAAATTACATAATAATACTGTTATTGAACTCAAGTACACCATATCTCACGTTAAATTTCAATAAATCAATATTCTAATTATGTTTCCCTTTGATTTTGAATTTCTCTGCTTAAATTTTAACGTAAATGCCAATAGGTATTTTTTCCAATTGTCTTTAACCTTTTTGACCCAGGAATTTGCAGTCATCATGTTTTTGCAGCGGGCAGAACCTGTTTTGAACCTTTTAAACTATTCCTTAAGCTGAACCACAGAATTATAATTACTTGTGAAGAAAGAATTAGATGGGTTTTACTGGGGCGATACCCAGAAAACTCTTGAACAGTTAAAGGGGTCTATAAAATGGTATAAACCGAACCATATTATATATATGCCACATATATCTTAATGAAAATTCATTAACATCTTCAGCTGGATGCAGGTTTCACTGCAATACATAATCACAATAGTGATGCAGGCTTTCTTCCTGCAATAATACTAACAGTTGTGATATAAGTAGAATACTCTCGAAAATGGTGTGAAAACCATAATCACCTCACCTCCTAAACTGGAAGTGAAGATACAAGCTATAAACCAATTTAAAGGGACCCTCGATCAGTGTGTCAAAAGTTTAGTGCGAATCTTTTCAGTACAGTGACAATACTAAGATGTGTTGGCATCATTATGATCCAAAACCGGACAATTTACCTCGGCAGGCGCGCGTCAATTGGACAAACATTATTTTGAAAACTTGATAGGAAACCTGAAAATGTACCTCGGGAAGGCGCGCGTCTATTGGTCAAACCTTAAAGAAACAGATATGGGTTGGTATTGTTTAATCGATCATATAAATGGTATTCTTGTAACTAGGGCACATGAATTCGGCCTCTTGCCAAGTATTAATCAGTTGCTTGATTTTCATAGAGAGGAAGTTATTCATCAAATATTTGGCATTAGGAAATAAATATGAAAGTCAAATGAGTTGATTTGGACGTAAATCACCACTTTTGATATTTTGGCATGTATTTTCAAAGTTAAATAAATAATATAATTTCATAAATAAAATGCTTAGTGTCCATTTAAGTTTGCTCCTTTTGATTTCACGGCTTCACTTCTCAATATAAGGTTCCTTTATTTAGAAAATAGCATTTCCCTGACTGATTCAAACAGTAATGATGAAATCATTGTGGAGATTTTATGAAACTTCACCAACTTTTCCCATATCTCTATTCTTTATCAGTCAGAACAGCTTACCCTCCTGGGGTTGTGTGAACATATTACAATTTTTAAAGTATTTTGTCATTTTTACATGTACAAAAACGATGAAGTTAGTGTGATTCTGTTCCTACGTCTATGTTCCAATGATAGCTTAACACAGTGAATATAAAATGATGTTGAATCACTTTTGAGTATTTTTTTCAAAGTCTGTTAAGGCAAACAAATGGAAATTCAACTTCTTATTTAATGAATATAATGTTTAAGTGTTTAATGTTGTTGATTAAGTACTTCCGTATTGGCCCAGTTACATAATTCTATTACAAACTGTAATTTTTGTTTTATCATTTTCCAGACGACAGTTGTCTGAAAGAAAAAGAAGAGAATTAGAAGAATGTGGATGCAAGGTTTTGGCAAATCGATGGCAGTTGCTTCAACAGAAATGGTAAGATTTTGGTAGCAAGAAAACATTGAAATCTTACTGATATTTTGATTTTTCTCCTTGATGATATTGCAATTTCCTGATCAATCAATCTCATTAAAATCAGATCGAAAGTAAATCTCACACCGCGATGTGTTTGGATCTCAATACTTCATTCATCAATTTAAGATACTTTCAGGAGAATAAAAATAATTGACACAAAATAAACACCAGTAAATGAATATTTATATATAATTTTACCTTGGTTTATCAAAATAATAACAAATATGGTATGCAGTACAAACTAATGCACTGAAAGCAAAATACTGCCTTTTAACAAATGTACTTGTCAAACGTTTCACCCATTTGTACTTGTGTCACTTAAAGGAGATTGACTTATGTCGAGGATAAGAAAATTCTATTGAATGAAATAAGAATTTCAAGGGAATTTAATTTAATTACTAACTGACAAGTACTGCTACCTGATTCTGCTCTCAGCCAATTCTAATTTTAAAGTATATTGGTTGTAAGAAACGTTAAATGTCATGGTATCATTAAGTTAATGACTTCAATTTCCTTTGATTTGTATGTACTTAATCTATTTAGATGATATGCCTTGAGTGTTTAGCTAAAAATATTCAAATCTACCTTTAATGAGAAAGATATAAATAGTACTTAGTCATTTATGACTATTTAAAACTAAGCCCTATGAAACAGTATTTTGTAAAGACACTTGGTAGATTGGGAATATTAATTGAAGATTGTGTTACCACATTGGGCTCGCCCTAAAAGCTATTTTTGACTTTTTCCCAAAACTAAAGATCTTACGAAGCCGAAATCTTGTGTACAGACTCCTTGGAAGATTTTGGTTATACATATAGATTTGTGTTTACCATCTGAACATTTCCCCTTGAAAAGAACATTTCAATGGGCAGTACCATGTTTTTTTACTTAATTAAGTAATAATAAGTAAATCATTATAAATTGGAAATTTGCAAAAAATCAAATTTGCAAAAAACGTGCTACAGCCCCTTTAAACATTATGTAATGTATTATTAAAAGCCTGATGAGCTACAGAGCCAATACATCTATTTTGTATCGGAGCCGCTATCATGGGCCTTGAAAGGAGGAAAAGACATTTTAAGTCTCCGCTATGAATACAGTCCTAGTTGTTTTTTGATAAATATCCATTTTGTGAAACTAATGAATATTTCAAAGATAATAACAACAATTTGTTTAATAAATAAAAAATATAACATTCAAATCTCGGCTATGATGTGTGCACGCTTGTGATCTTTAACTCACAGCTGCAATACATATCGCAGCCAGGGATTTGAATGTCATTTTTTAAAACTTTCAAGATGACCTTGACCTTTGACCTAACACATGTTTCTGTTTCCTGGTCAGGGGTGAAAGGTCAAAGATAACAATTTTTCCATGTGCTGCATGTGAGAGAAAGATTAGAGATGGGATACACATATATTGCATGTCAAACAAACATTACGCCACCCAGCGATAACAACTTTAGCTGCAAATGTTTATTTATGATAGCCTTTCATGTTAAGTTTATCTTCATTTAATATGATTATGGTGAGAGGTGGTCGAGTTTATTTGAAATTTGATAACATATATTTCCAAATTAATTCATAGAGGTTGCAAATTTAAAATTTCAACTTAAATTTTTTTTAAATGATTGTTTTGTTGGGAACTTATGTGTAACGTAACAACTGACAAAAATTTATTGTTGTTCCTCTACTTGTCTGTCTCAGTACAATTCCGGGACAATTTGTAGAATAAATCACGAAAATGTCCTTATGGTGGTTGACTGGGATGATTTATTCTTGATTTTAACTTGGTTTTCTCGATTACTTAACTAACAGCTATTGTTATAGTTTGGGGAAAGCCTGCAATACCATTGTGACTCTGTATTGCAATGAAACCTGCATAGGTTAATTGGAATTGATCACCCATGACTGGTTATGATTAAAGTTGTAATGCAGCATTGCACTAAACCTTTCTGCGTGAAGAACAGCAACTTCTCCCGAAAACATTATCTTGTGGCAGTCTCTATTCCTGGCTAAATTAAGCATTGCTGCATTTCTTAGACTTTTCTGTGCTAGTGTGCTCTGCATTCTGAAGCACAGACAAGTAAAAGACAGATTTGAGTTAGCCAGTGATGGGGGTTAGTGCAAGTTATTTCTTGCAGGGAAGTTGGTAGAGCAACATAAAAAAATGTGAGTGATTAAGGTTTTAGAATGAAGCTCCATAATAATTTTTCAGTATATTTGAGACTTTTTCCCTCTTGGCTTGGGGATATGGTTGACTTTGTTTGTTGAAACTGATTTTTTGTTACCTTTCTCATTCCATAATAGCCTGCACGTCGACAAGATGGAACAGATGTAGACGAGGACGAGGCCAAGAAATTTGCCCTTACCACTTCCCTGAGACCATAACTTGTGCCCCATGCTGGCCCAGGTTTTGGTCTTGGGAACTTGGTGTGGACTAAATATCTACATTTACAGAGAGCTGGAGCTGATGGAAGGAACAAGACACGGTCAGAGTGAGTATCCTGCAGTACCTGTTAGTTGACATACTGTGGAGCACAGTGGTGTAGTGGTAAGTACGCTGGCTTCTCACGCCAGACCCGGGTTCAAATCCCGATGGACACACCAAATATTTGTGACCTGGGTCTCATGCTGTGTTGTGTTCTTGGGCAAGGCATTTCATCCACCCAGCTGTTTAAATGGGTACCTGAACAAGGGAAGTACGGATATATACGGTCACTGAAAGTACAATTTTCTTCAGGGTAATATGTGTAGCGCCTTGAGCAAGCATTGAATGCATGGAAGAGTGTGTGATATAAATAACAAGACATCTACAGTCAACTATCAGAGTGTGTATCCTGCAGTACCTGGTTGTTGCCCTACTACGATACATAGCAGAAAAAGTGCTGCAACCCCTACATATATACTAAAAATTTTATGCTGTGGCAATGTTACGATTTTCATAAATATTCTTTATCAAACACAAAGTCTTCTCTATGATTTAGAGGTGTCATTTCAGTCATACAGACTTTCAAATGTGGTTTTTTATTTGGTTTCAAAATTCTGACTCCGAAGGTTCATACTGGTGTAACTAGTGACATTTTGTAGGAACCGGCATTTACTAAAGGTTCATTAGTTCACTTGAAAGAATGGAATTACTCACATCACAACAACCACTATTGACTTTCATTTTTCAGTGTAACACTACTTGTTCCTTGACACCAACATAGCAGAATTTTATGAATGCAAATATCACAAAGTAGTGAAATGTTATCAGAATAAAATTTGCTTTGCTAAACTGGTAGATAATGTCACACAGTTGCCTACTTGCCAGCTTTTTCTATACATTATTATTAACGTAAATATTTCTTTTATCACGTAAAATAATCAAACTAACTTTGTTTTATTTACTCCAAAATCTCATGTCCCATGTTGACGTTAATATTTGTAACATTCGCCAAAATAACCAATGTTACCAATATTTTAGCTCTTTCTAAACTCCACATTTTTCAGCTAACGTAATTATCATCCACTTTCACTCATTGCTAACTTCATTTATCATAAATTATCGTAAATACCTTGTGTTTACCTCTCAATGCTCTTCCCTCATGTTCACCTAGCGAGTAACCTTATTATCCCCCGCCGCGCGTTAAGCGCGAAGCGGGGGATATAGTATTCGGCTGCGTCCGTCCGTCTGTACGTACGTACGTACGAAATGGAATAACTCAAATACTATTCACTTGATTCTTTTCATATTTTGCATATGGGTTTATCATGGGAAGAGTAATGTTCCTACAGAGGTTTGTGACCTTGACCTTCATTTCAAGGTCACAACGAGACTTTGTCATTTTACCCTTGTCAGCGGGATATCACAAGAACCATTCACTGGATTCTCTTCATATTTTACAATTAGCTTCTCCAAGGAAAGACAAAGGGCTGATTAGATTTTGGTGACCTTGACATTATGTTCAAGGTCACAGCGGGACTTTGAATTTTTCGACATGTTAATGTACATGTAAAGCTTGTCAGCGGGATATCTCAAGAACCATTCACTGGAATTCCATCATATCTAACACAAAGCACCTCCTAGGGAAGACGACGGGCTGATTAGATTTTGGCGACCTTGACATTATTCTCAAGGTCACAGTGGAAGTTTGAATATTTCGACATGCTAATGTACATGTAATTCTTGTCAGCGGGATATCTCAAGAACCATTCACAGGAAATCCATCATATCTTACACAAAGCACCTCCTAGGGCAGACAAAGCGCTGATTAGATTTTGGTGACCTTGACATTATTCTCAAGGTCACAATGGAGCTTTGACTTTTCCGACATGTTGCTGATTTTGCCATTATTTTTCAAATTTGAAGTATTAATTTGCGGCGGGGGATCATGTCACCTTAGTGACAACCACTTGTTATATTTCAAGTTACCTTGACCTCTGACCCAGGTCACATTTGTTTACTTCCGGGGTCAGAGCTGTCAGACTTTTTGCGGGGTAGGTTCAGCAGCTGTTCATTACTGTTTGTAAATCTATAGCTATTTTCATGATTATGATCATATCATTGCCTTTGAATAAATTATTATGCATTTAGGACGTAGTACTTCTCACCTATATCAAATAATTGTATTTTTAACATTCAGTTCAGAGTATAACAGTAGCTCCTTGCCTTGGGTCACCGAGTGCATATTCCACTAATTCCACCATTCCACAAGGGCTTGTGGATTCCACAGATTCCACTAATCTCACAAGCGCTTGTGGAACACGCGACGTAGGGTATAAATACAGGTGTCGTCTTCGCGGCCGTCAGTCTGCTAGTGATCTTGATATTGAAAGGTTCGTCCTTCATGATTAATTGGGTTAATTGAAATTATTACTGGGTTATTATTGTTACGTCAGAGTGCTAGAGACTCACATAATTATGCTAGGATAAAGTAGTATATTATTCTTTCGGCCGTAGTTTAGAAGCAAACACTTGCGCTTGTCAAGTTTTAACGAAGTGTTTGAGGGATCTATTTACACAAGTATGGCAGACTGAGCGAAGTTCAGGGTGCTATCAAGAAGTTGAATAAAGTTGAATGTGAAGGTTATAGCATCAACACCATATAAGTTGTAGTATATTCACATAACATTTACTGTTCACATACAGTCAGTGGCCAAAAGTCTGTTCGCAAAACTTGTGACATTGCTGTGGTTTGGAGCCCTAGGTTGACTTTGAATGCGTTTCGCCGTGCAATTAAGCTATCAATCGAAACATAATTTTGAGTAGAAATTTCACAGGTCACATTTTTTTCGTAACACTGTTTATTTTGAATTATCTCCCTTGCTTTGTTTATGTTTTTTGTCGTCTGCTATCATGCCGCCTGTCAACCGGGAACTGACACCTGACCAACGAAATTTAATTGTTGATTTAAATCAACAAGGCCAATCAAGCTACAAAATTACTGATTTGACCGGTATAAACCCTAGAACAATTCAGAAAACTTTGAAGCGCTTTAGGAACCACGGTTCAGTTCAATCGCTGCCGAGAAGTGGGCGGCCCCGAAAATCATCGCCAAGAAGTGAACGACGTCTTTTTCGTCTTGTAAAAAGGAATCGCCGTCAAACTCTCGGGGACTTGACAACAAAATATAACAATCATGTGAATACTACCATTTCTTCACGTACAGTTAGAAGAAGATTGTTCACTGCTGGCTACCGAAGACGAGTGGTTAGCAAAAAAATCACCATTTCTCGAGTGAACTGTGAGAAGCGTCGTCGATTTTGTAGAACAAAATTACATTGGAGAAGAAATCAGTGGGATAATATTATTTTTAGTGATGAAACTCAAGTCCAGATTGGGAAAGATAGAAAAGTTTACGTGTGGAGGAAGTCTGATGAGCGATTGCGACCAGAGTGCTTGGGGACCCGGGCCGATCATGAACGATGTTCAGTGATGTTTTGGGGGTGCGTGTCGGCTTATGGTGTTGGAACTTTGACTGTTGTTGATGGTTACATGAACACAGATAAATACATTACCATTCTGGATGACCATTTGTGGCCTGTAGTTGCCAGACATTTCGTTAATCGAAATTGGATTTTCCAAGAAGACAATGCTCCTTGTCATGTGTCCGTTCGGGCCAATCGTTGGAAACAGGAAAATCATATTCCTACTTTGCCGTGGCCACCACAAAGCCCTGATCTCAATATCATTGAAAATGTGTGGAAAACAGTGAAATACCAACTGAAAACCAGATTAGGTAACATTGACTCGAGACAAGATCTCATCCGTGTGGTGAACGATATTTGGACAGGGCTAAGTCCGGTCTACATTCGCAGTTTATATGACAGTTTACCAAGACGACTCCGAGATGTCCTTAGAGTTCAGGGTCATATTTCGAAGTTCTGAAATTTTTAGGTAAGTACCTATTATATTTATAAAGATACGTACACTATAGCATTGGGGTCAACTACGCTATAAATAGCCGTGATGTCACCGGTGCGAACAGACTTTTGGCCACCGACTGTATTACAGTCACAGGGTAATTTCTGTGATATTTCATGAGTTATCATTGTTGAAGTTTATATTGATAACGTTGTTTGACAGATGTAGAATGTCATTTATGACATTGGCGTAGGGCTGTTCATTGCCATTCAGATATTCTTATAAATCTGTCATGCGATTATAGTGTGATTAGATAGTTCATATATCTTCAAGCATATTTCATTGCCATTGTAGTGTCTACTAATATATTGTCAGGATAAAATCTCAGTAGAACTCTAGTTAATTTATTCACTCAGTACATTCCGTCCACTTTTGCATATCATAAGTTTTCATCAATTGTTGTCTCCAATCATTCCATTATGGCAATGCAGTGAGTGTATATTGAAGACTGAATAGATATTATTTATAGGTGTTTCATATTGCCATTGTTGTCGTCTGACACTTGTTATAAGATACATGCACCTCTTTTGTTTGGGCGTCTCATCGCCAAATAAATTCGTTATTGAACTTTCACTTTGTGTTGACTTATCCTTTGCCTTGAATTGAGAGTTGAAGTTTGAGAAAGATTACACAGCCATCCTGACAAGAGGCTGCCTTGCGTGGTCGTCACACCCCCATAGGAAAGAGAAAGGGGTGCTAGCTGTCAAGGGGTATATTTCGTGTACTTTCTTCTCTCCTGTGTATTTTCGTCAAATTGGCTGTGCATATCTCTATAAGAGCAATTTGGAGAAATAACTAAGAAAGATAGAGGACATACGAACTAACCATTGTAATGTACATCTCAACCAAGTTTAGTCAGGAAATATGCATTTTGAAGAAAAATATCAGGCTTTCTGTCAGTTTGTGTACTCCTTTGACTTAGAACATTTCCCGTGTTTTTTGCCAATTTGGCTCTGAGAATCTCTAAGACCAAATCTGGAGATGAAGCTTAGAAAGATAGAGAAAATTGAATTGACTTGTCGATAGATCACATTGTAATGTACATCTCAACCAAGTTTGGTTCTGAAATGTGCATTTTGAAGAAAAATATTGGTCTATAGCTTTCAATTTGTTTACTCCTTTAGACTTAGAAAATTGGCTGTGCTCTATGAGAGCAAATCTGGTGTCAAAATTAAGAAAGATAGAGGACATTTGAAATGACAATTGTTCGAACAGAATTTAATGAACATTTGAGCCAAGTTTGAAGAAATATATCAAGCTAGCTGTCAAGGTGTATGTTTTGTGTATACTTCTCTGACTTGGAATATTTCCCTGTATCTTTTGGGCAAATTGTCTCCATAAGAGCGAATCTGGTGTCAAAATTAAGTAAGATAGAAATCATATAAACTTTAACATTTTATTTCAACAAGAGCATATAGAATACAACAAAACACAACAATTTGAATATAATCCATAACAACAACATAATCGTCTTCATTCATATTACATTTTCAAATATAATTTATGAAATATTTAGCGGGAGAAAAAAAGAGCAATTAATTCTGTTCATTCTTATAAAGGATTTAACATTTTCTTGGTTTTATCACAGCTGAATTATATGTTTATCTTGTGTGAAGTTTTTTAAAGGTGACTGACAAAACTTTCCTTAAATGCTATTTGTCGACATGGAATGGAATAAATAGTGTATATTGAGACTTATACTAAACATCAAATAGATAACAATTTGTTAAAACATTAAAACTTTAATTGTCATTATTGATATATCAAATAATGTTAGAAGCTTTGTAATTAATAGATCAATATATGATTAAAGTGTAGAACTCTTACATATTTATATCAATATCAATGGACAAGTGCAAATATGGTTCCAAAAACAATCCATCATAGATATTCAGGGATACATTATAAGACTAACATTGCCACTTTTGGAGACTGGCATGAATAGACTGAATGGAACTATGGTGTCTGAAATGCTGTTAATATATTCACCATGCACAATTAATAAGGTCACAATGCATATATTTTCAGTCGCAAGATGTAAATCATAGCAAGAGCTATATTCATAAATATCTCAGTCTACATACTACAACTACTGTCCTAAACATAACCTGACATGTTTACTTCAAGTATTACAACTCGACACCAAATGTTAATGGTACTTATTTGATTCTGAAATGATGGGTATACAGTTCTTAACTGGCTGATAGCCAATATTCAGCTACAAGTACAAGCATGTGTCCGGCAATCAGACAAATACATGAGCCAATCACAACCACAATCAGCTGACAGCTGGTGCCTCAGCATTTTCAACCGCTCCAAAACAAGTGTCTCAGCCGGTGAACATCTGGGCAAACAGATGACAAAGTTTGCCAGCTGATCAGCTGGTGTGAAAATCAAGTGTACCCAAAGATTCATGACATTTCATTTTTCAAAATAACATAAAAGTAACAATTCAACTCTTCACAACTCATCCATGTACAAATCAACTATATGACATCAGAGAACAACGACTCTCTCTGCGGTGAATCTCTACATACGAGGTGTACATGAAGGTCAAGGAATTTTCAAGAGGGGGTCCATGAAATTTTATATGCAAAGTTGTTCAAACATTTCCTCTTGACCCACCACTGGTGTACATACAGAGAAAATATTACTTGATGTCACATAGAGCGGCGACACCTCGGAGTGTCCAGTGATCAGGACTCTGTGTAGTCTTCAGCACGATGAAGGTAATGTAGGTGAGATCAGTCCTGTGAGGCTTCTTGTAGACGGGACATTGATACAGGCGCGGATCTTTAGGAGCGGTGGAGTTGATAGCAAACATGTGTACCACTGGTAGAGATGTGAAAAGAACCTTGGCCGTAGATTCACACAATCGGCAATTTCTTCTGTCCCATCCTGCCCCGTCCAGGTACAAGCCATGCACATACACGCCTTCCTGTAACATTCAAGAGAATATTGGTTCAGTGATTTTCAATTTCATTGTCGTTCACAACCACTGTATCAGATTTATGATCAGTGATGAGATAGCAATGTGCATCTGAGATGAGGATTAAAAACATTAATATTGTCACGGCTTATATCGCGGCTGCTAGTATTACGACAGGGAGAAAGCCCGCAACGCCATGTGGCTATGCATTGCGGTGAAACCTGCGAGCAACGGCTGGAGCTAGCGAACCATGGGTGGTACTAGGCTGAAATTCAGTGTAGCATTGCACCCAAACCTTAGTGCGTGTAGAACAGTTATCTACTGCAGACAAAGTTGCCGTGCCCATTGCGGGATTTAGTAGAGACTGAAATGTATTCTGTAAAGTGAATGAAACATAAGTATCATAGGCAGATTTTTTAAAAAGTAGTAGGGTTTTTCACTTTTCAGTTTTAACCCCACCCACTGGTTTCGCCACTGATTATGATATAAATTATATTTTGTTTTCAGTTATGTCCAAGCAATTATTATGTTGATGTTGTCCACTTTCTCAGGATAGATTGAACATGTACGTACTGATGGTGGACTTGTGATGTCCTCCTTGAAAGACTTTATAACCTCGTTGTGTAGAGTGACGGAATCCAGTGCCCAACCCTTGTGCGCTCTCGTCACCTCCTGTCTCATAGCGGTCAGGAAACCTGGAGCGGTGGACAGATTTGTCTCAGTGATATTGTCTTCTGATAAACATTCGTACTTACCATTGAACATTTGGCATGTTACTATTGAAATGAAGGTACGCGGCTTTAATTGTTCCCAAATAAAGGGTATCTGATTAACTGAA
The DNA here is from genome assembly GCA_936450465.1 of Gibbula magus. Classification (NCBI taxonomy): domain Eukaryota; kingdom Metazoa; phylum Mollusca; class Gastropoda; order Trochida; family Trochidae; genus Gibbula; species Gibbula magus. The sequence goes on along the minus strand of OW388298.1, from coordinate 31,081,199 downwards.
CAACAAGTTAAATATAGATTACTACTAAGTAAAATCTTTATTTTGTCATTGTTTATAGCCTTTAAATTCATTAATAGCTTAGTTTTATTGTTCAAGAAAATTGAAAAACAAAATTGCACACATGAGATTTCAATATCAAAAGATCACCATATTTCCTCCAATAGACGTCCCTGGGGTCTGTTCCATAACTCCATTGCTCAAAGTAGCGCTCATTCTCTCCTGAACGATACAGTGCAAAACCTCAAAGTTTGCTCGCTTTGCTACATAGCACTACATTGAGCAATCACGTTCAAGAGAGGTTTAAAAGTAATCGCTAATTGAGCGATTTTATTACTTTGAAACCTCTCTTGAACACGGCCCTGGTGGCTATTTATCGGTCCTCCTTCAGCCCCAACATACATTCACCCTGTGTCTACTTGTTCAAACAGTCCTACTCCCAGCTTCTATTCAAAACCTGAGTTCTACTTGAGGAAATATGATAAACCCGTTCCCTAGAGCAGGAGCTGGAAATCTTTACTAGCCTGAAGTGCTCTTCGGGCTAGTGACATATGTTAATCTGTAGTGATAGAAACAAATTTCACTAGCCCTTCTGAATTTTCACTAGCCTCGGGCCAGCGGACTAGTGCGAGTGTCGATCCCTGCAGGAGGTGTGACAAGCCAACACACGGCACTCAACTAGCATTTACAGAGAGTCCAATACCTTGAGGATTGAAGAACCCTGTCATCCAGAAGACGTCTGGTCGGCCCTCGAAGACCCATCGGCGGAACTGATCGTTTCTCTCCAGCAGTTCAGTGAACCAGAAACCCAGAGTAGATGACTGCCACGAGATCTTCCTCCACAAGTTGGGCACTCTAGCATCAAACATGTTGTCAAGGGCGTCACGCAGGTTCTGAAACAAGTTATTGTATGTTCATTAGTTGGGCTGTACAATATTACTTGTATATTGAAATATATACTGGTAGAGATTGTGAAATACAATTATTGCAGTATGTTTTTAGCATTTAGCAATATAATATATATATAATATAATATAATATATACTAACAACTAGAAATATGTGCATGTGATGCACTGTGATGTCCCCCGCTCCAACTTTCAATCCAAACTTGTCATCTTAATCTTATTTTCACTTATGCCAGAGACAATCCAAAAAGGACAATTCAAAAAGGTTAATCTATTAGAATAAATGAACTTGTTTCCATGTAGCCTCTTAGTTCAAATCAGAATAACCTAAGTAGCAAAATGCACCATTCCACCACTAGGTCTAATCACATACCAAGTTTTGTATAAAACAAGAAAAAAGTGAGCATGGCTCACATACCCCCGCCATCCGCTATCCGTCCATTGAGAATTATAGATGTGAAGGTTACACTGTTTAAAAAACAGCTTCAAGCATCATAATATTGTCCAAAATAAGTTTAGGAACTGACTGTTATTACAAATTTTCATTCACCCAGATGTAATATTTTTCAGGTAAATTAATTTTTCCCATTAGAGCATCACACCGGTAATTTGTACCAAGTTCAATTACAGATTCAAGGGCTTCATAACTCCATAAAAAATAATATTTTGGAACTGGACTGTGAACTCGATGAAGAGTATCATCTGGACTACCTACATGTAAAATTTCATTCACCTAGATGTAATAGTTTCCGAGAAAACTTGTCCCAATTGGAGCATCACAGCTCTTTTGGTACAAAGTTCAATTTCGGATTCAAGGGCCATAACTCCGTGAAAAATAATATTTCGGAACTGGTTTTCGAACTCGATGAAGAGTATCATCTGGACTACCTCCATATTAAATTTCATTCACCTAGATGTAATAGTTTCCGAGAAAACTTGTCCCCATTGGAGCATAACAGTTCTTTTGGTACTATTACAGTTCAATTTCGGATTCAAGGGCCATAACCAGAGATGCCAACCCTATTTTGACCCTAAGTGTAATAATGGTTGAAATGGAGGTCAAAAAGTGTAATTTTGACTTCAAAAAGTGTAATACCTGTTAATTGAAGCTAAATCTTAAAAAAGATTAACTTACCAGGTTCAACTACTTCAAAGCATTATAGGCTGCCCCCTTTGCCCTCTTCAGTAGTTCTTTATTTGTTTCAAATTCATGGCAGACGCTGTCTCTTGCAGTCATTGATGTCTTCAGTATCAATATAGAAGACAATAACTGTGTTGACATATTCGGTCGGAAGTCGGTTTTGTTTTTTCTCACAACACTAAAGATCCTTTCACTATCTGCATTACTGTGAGGTATAACTAATATTCCCAGCATCACCACAGGAAGAAACTTGTACTTGATGGATCCTTCAGCAGTTTTCATTTGAGAAATTCCATACCAAGTACTGTCAATCCTTTTGCTTTGAAGAATTTCCTCACTCAAACTGTCCACTTGATACTTTAGAAATTCATCCTCCAAAGTATCCAGCAGTTCCTGTCGATCTTGTTTGATGCTCTTTGTAATAACAGGAAACCTCTTCACAAAGTACTCCACAGAAGAGAAGTCTGATGATGTCCTGAGACTGGGATCACACACCTCAGCATGTTGAAGTACTTCATGTTCCAAAGGAAATGTTTTCAGGATGTAATTGCACACATTGACATAAAATTGTCTCACTTCCCTGTAAAAGTTTGCCTGAGTTTCTGCAGAAAGTCTCCCTTTTTCTGTTTCCTCTCTCATGTAGTCCTTTGCAGATGAACCAATCACAACAAATTCCTTGTCCCTCTGATTTCTTCTCTTTTCAAAGTCAATCTTAAAGATATCACTAGCCTCTGTGACACTTTTAGGTGTGAGGAATCTCACATACACATCAGTTAAAATATTCTGAAGAATTCTTCTCATCCTGTGAATTTGAGGTGCATCTTCTTGTAATGCAACATTAGCCTTGTTGAAAATTGGTAACACATTTTTCAAGAAGAGCATGTACAATTTTGTTGTGGAGTTCTCAAATCCCTCCTGTATTCTTGTAATTCTACAATCAACACTTGCACTTTTTGAACCATCTTCTTCCATGCTTGGCTGATTAACCTTATTTTCAGTTTTCCCTTTCACTGTGATTTCATCTGGTTTTCCTTTTCTTTCATTCTGCTTGTCTTCTTTAGGTTTATCTGTAGCAGTTTGACTTGGTTTCTTTTGTTGATTGTCAGTCTTTTTCTTTTTGTCTTCTGGTTTTCCTTTTCTTTCATTCTGCTTGTCTCCTTTGTGTTCATGTGTAGCAGTTTGACCTGATTTCTTTTGTTCACTGTCTGGCTTTTTCTTTTTGTCAACTGATTTGCTGTCTGATTTCTTTTTCTGACTTGATTTCTGCTTTGGTATATTTTGTGTCATGTAGAACTCCTTCATAGGCTCCCACAATTCCAGTATTCTGGTAATACAGTCTTCCAAAGATAGCCACCTTGTAGAAACATGTTTAATAACTTTCTTCACCTTGCAACCATATTTTTGTTGCAAAGATTCAAGCTCATGTTGCCTCTTGGAACTCTTATCAAGATAAAAATAACAGTCAATTAAAAATTCTTCAACATTACATGTCAAAGCTTTAGCTCCCTTCTGTGCAGCTTAATGGATAAGGTGGCATGGACATCCCTGAATATGGATTTTCGGATTTTCTCTGAGAATAAATGCAGCAACACCTTTGTGTCTTCCAACCATCACCGAAGCATTATCGGAACCAAAGGAAATGCAATTCTCCCACAAAATATTTTTCTCCCTGAAGTCAGTGTCTAATATTCTGAAAATATTCTCTCCCGTGGAATTGCCATCACTTCCTGGCAGCGACAACAACAGTGTTACAACTTTCCCAACATCAGTATCAAAATATCTGATAGCAATGGGATACAACTGAGTACTCCCACCATCATTACTGCCATCCGTACTAACTGAAAAGGGTACTTGTGATAGACGTTCTGCAAGTGTATCACTCTTGTCTTCTGCTAAACTTTGAATAACATGTGTTGTTTTAGTTCTGCCACTTGAATAGTTTTTAGCAATTTCAGAATCTGGAAACATTTTCCGGAATAAGGGTTTTGCATGATCAGCCGCCGCGATTGGTAGATTGTGTTCTATCAAAAATTGACTGAATAATACTTCTGCCTTAGTAACAGATATTTCTTTATCATCTGATTCTTTTTTAAAAAACGTAGATAATGGTTTACTTGAACTGGCAACCTTCGAGTATTCAATATGCTTTTTGGTTTCCACATGCCGTTTACAGTCAAAATGGCCGCCATGTGCGACTTTAAAATCACAGTTACAAATTGAACAAAAAATATAAGTGTCACCAAGTTTTGATTGCTTTAGGCACGGCCATTCATTTGTATAATCTTGTCTGTAGTGTTGTGCAGCTTGTTTGCGTTTCTTCGTTGCCACTTTCGATTTTGAAATCGTTTCTAAACTTTCTGCCGGTCGTTTTGACATTGCAATATTTCTTCAATTACCACGCTCTCAAACGAACATTCTAGACGGAAGTGCACGTGACCATTCATTATGAAGCTCCTAACATCGAAATGTGTTGATCTTTTGACATAAATAGTCTTAATTCCTAACAGTTTACATGGAATGAGTGCGATGCTACGAGTTTAGCGAATTCTACCGGTGTAATGGCATCTCTGAACCCCGTACCGGTGCTTTTTTGTACAGTTCCCTGTGAAATTTCATACACTTTACCGATTTACGTAAATAAGCAAAAAAACGTAATTTTCAGCATGGTAAGTGTAATAGCGTAATTTAATGGTAAAAATCGTAGTAATTACGCCAAAAGCGTAAGGGTTGGCATCTCTGCATAACTCAGTAAAAAATAATATTTCGGAACTGGTTTTCGAACTCGATGAAGAGTATCATCTGGACTACCTCCATATTAAATTTAATTCACCTAGATGTAATAGTTTCCGAGAAAACTTGTCCCCATTGGAGCATCACAGTTCTTTTGGTACTAAGTTACATTTCGGAATTCAAGGGCCATAACTCCGTAAAAAATAATATTTCGGAACTGATTTTCGAACTCGATAAAGAGTATGGTCATGAGTACTCACAACCAAAATTTCATTCACCTAGGTTGAACAGTATCCGAGAAAACTTGTCCCCATTGAACACAATAAAACTAAGTCCAAAAAGTGACGTTTCCATGGAAACGACAAAAAATATCAATCTCAGAAAATTGAAAATTGCCGTAGCGGGGGTATAAAAATATTGAACAGTTTTTGAGATATGGCCAGGAAACGAAAGCATTTCGGAATTACGGACGAGGAGAAAACATTATGTCTCCCGCAAAGCTTTGCGGGGGACATAATAACATCCTAGCACAGTTACCTCGCTCATGATGATGGTTCCCTCGATGGCCAATTTGAGATCTGTCAGGGTGGTTCTGACGGAGGCGATAACTCTCTGCATGCGGTCTATCTCTTGTCTCAAGAAGATCACCAGTGGAGTTAGCAGACCCATCTTCTTGAGTCGGTCTTTCACCTTCAAACAGACAATGTTATCTCTCTAAGGACATGTGACAATACTTTCAAGGATATGCAAGTGTTTTAAAAGTTTAAACTTCATCAAGGTTATAATTAGGGGTTTCAGAAGTATTTCTATAATATCTCTGCTGCAACTAGTATTGCAGAGAGAAAGCCTGCAACACCATTGTGACTATGCATTGTGGTGAAACCTGCGAGCAGCAGATGGAACCAGCGAACCATAGGTTATAGTACATTGAATTTCAATGAAGCATAGTACCCTTAGTACCTTACTGCACTTAAACAGTTCTCTAGTTCTTCGCTATTCAGCCTGCATCAAAGTCATTGATTTTGAAGTCTTAAATGGGGACCTGTTGAAGAAACTCATTTCTATGCCCTCCAAAAACGTCTAAAATCAGCTGCTTTGCTGAAAATCTCATCACAATGCTTATACTCAAGCATTACACATGTCACAGATGTCAACCAGACTACATTGCATTTTGTTCTTAAACCTCCCAATATATGTCAGTTTACCTCGTGTGGTATGTAATCTGGCGGTAGTTTCTCCAACATATCCTCAGCCAGCTTGTACACCACACTCTCTCTCGTCTCTCCACCGCCGCCCCCGGTGTCTTTGGGCTGGATACTCATCGTTGTCTCCAGCACAGAATTTGCCAGGTTTGTCTGATATCTAACAGTAAATGATGATATTAAAAGGGATAACCTTAACACATAATATGCCAATGATAATTTTTAATGAAGAATTTTAATAATCAAAAACCGAAACAAAACTTTGTATCAGAGCATTGTTTACATGCAAACTAACTTTCCCTGCAAGATGACTCAGGCCAGTCTCTATTACTAGCTCATTTAAGCCTTGCCACATTGCCTCAACTTTTCTGTGCTGGCATAGCAGACCATGAAGCTCAGGTGCAGCACACCGTTACACCAGCACAGAAAAGTTAAAGAAATGCGACAAGGCATTAATTTGCCATTGATGGAGACTTGCATGTAAACCTTGCACGTGAACAGGCTTGTTTACAACTTAATCTTACCTTTGGATAACATATTTCTTCGAACAAATCTTTCCCGAAACCAATCATAAACGAGCCTTACGTGATGTCAGCATTGCTGTGCAGTCCGAAAGCTTCTGGTGAGTCGACCATGGGCAGATTTTCTATGAAGCCCATGACTTCATCCATGCTCTTGACAGATGGAATCTTGTAGCCATGGTAGAATTGGAAGGAAGCTTGGAACATGAAGTCACCAAACCATACCTGAAGAGAGACATGAGTTGTGAAACTTGGGATGATACCTCTATTCAAAGTGTGCCTCTGACCCAGCAGTACACTTTGGTACCTCGTTTGGAAGTGAAGGCAATGTGATAGGTAAAGCATGGTAATTGGCAGCAAGGTTGCATAGTCCCAGTGAGTTGAGAAAAGGGAAAGATGTTGGTCCTTATAACAGGTAATATTACATATATAATAATGTGTGTGTCTTGAGCAATGCTCTTTGTGGTGTGGAGTTCACTGTGGTATAAGTATCCTCATTATTATCATCATCAGATCACATTATAACACAATCAATGTGAATTCATAATTCAAGAAAAATGACTTTGTCTTCTTCAGTTGACAACTTTAAGTTAACTGCTTTTGCTTAATAAATCAGTGTGGTTAAAAACATCAATTTACATTTAAGAATCTGAATAGAAAATACATATTTTGGGCATTTATCAATTTTTTACCTGAAAGATATTATACAATTATAGACTGGTGGTGAGGTCAATACCTGTTTTTATGGACCCGAGAAAACAATATTGACCAAGGCCAAGGACAAGTTATTCAACAGGTATTGACCGAATCACCAGTCCATAATTGTTTTATTATGCATTTGACACAGAAACGAAAAGAAAACAATGACATACAGTCAAAAATGTATTTTGGTTTGAACAGCTGGGACTACGGTCAGATGACGTCATGGTAACAATAGCATGACGTCATGTAATAATCGTTTGACGTCATGCAACAATCGTTTGACGTCACTCAAGTCAATATTGCTTTTGGTCGGACTCCGGCTGGAGTCAATATGCTTTTCTGTCGACGGTCACGTGATCGCCTCTCGACCAATCAGATCGCTGGAAAAATATGCTTATGTTAATTTGGAGAATTTACACTGCAATGAAGAAAATAAAGTGTTATTATTATTATTATTAAACCTAAGTCAGTTTTATCCTTCACAACAGACACTGACAATCTTACCCTAGCAAAGGTGTTGAGAAGACGTTTATCGTAATCATCTGTTACTCGGCCTCCGTACTGAACTTCTCCCAACATGTAGCGCAGAGTTGTCCAAGATATTCCCTGTTGTAGACAAAGATGTACAATAACTTTAGTTAGATTAAATTATATTCTAAAGCAGACATACAAAATTTCATTTGAACCATCAAACAGGATTTACACTTGAAAGCACAAATTCATCGACTTTTCTATAATTTTTCATTGATGCTTCCAGAGTTTTCCATGACAAATAACGCTCATCAATCACAAAAAAAACAGGGGGGAGATAAAGTAAATGTAAATGAACAGCAATTTCACAAGCAATAAAAATAAATGACTTTTTACATATAGATGCCCATTTTCCATAGCTTTTCAAGGCCCGGAGACGTAGTTTTATAGACCCAATAATAGACCAATTCGACCCCGGATCAAAAGAAAATTGCTGTTAAATTTTTTATCTTTTATTTTGCTTGAATCACATTAGTCAGCGCAGTAATGAAGATAAGGGCAAAATAAAGCCCAATATTGAGCAAAGAAAAGTGTGCAAGTTTATAATAAAAAATGATTAAACATTGATATAAGAAATAGACTCCTACCTTCTTGATGTCAATATCATCTAAGTGGTTCTGTACAAACTGTACGCTAGCAGTCCAATCAGCTGTGTTGAATTCATACGGGATATTCCATCCGAGAGGGCCAAACTTTCTTCTTTCCTAAAACAGTTTAGAATCCATTTGAGTCTCAGAAGTGAAACTCAAGTATTAATACATGAGAGACACCTATTTTCTATTACACATGTCTGCTCACCCCAAGTTAGTTCATTAGGCCAGACAAAATTTATTACTTGTTTTATGAATTATTTTTTGTTAAATGTCTAAACCAAAACTGTGTCTAGTGTAATTGAAAAGTTGGCTGAAAGTTTCAGGTACGACAAACAGGCACAGACAATAAATCAATAAAAGAGCATGAATATATCAAATTGTAGATAAACAAAATATTCTAGTTGGAGTCCAGGTAAAATGTTACATTATTGATCTATCAGAAGTAACCACCATTTTGTTTATTATAATCGCGCTTACCTCAAGGAGAAAAATGCTATATTTTTACACCTTTTCATTAATAAAACATCTATTGATAGAATATATCCAAACAGTACAAAATAGACTGATCAACAATGTCATGTTTAGCCATAGCCAAGCTTTCCACAAAGCCATAGCGCCAGTGAATGGCTTCTGCACTTCTCATTGTTTATATTTTTTCATCAAATTGTCAAATATTAAGCCATCAAAGTATTACCCTCAGTTACATGTTTCAACTGGATTGAGTTATTATCATGTAGGTGAGGTGAGTTGGGGTTTAACGCCGCTTTCAAGAGTATTTCACTTTTATTATATGACGAGCAGTGAAATACTGGGATTTATCAGTGAAATAAACTGTCTATCAAGCTACAGAGAAAATAACTTATATTTTCACTGCGAACAGTGACTGATATAATTTGACGTCATAAAACAATGGTCTCGCGCTGCGATTTGGCTTATGATGTCACGGTGTTACTGTGGTGACGGGCTGTTCCTTGCGACCGCTTGGCGTGAAAACGACCCTTTTCGAACGTAATTACATGGATATAATATCATATAATAAATAGAATATATGTCAATTCTTGACAAATACCATGTTTATCTCATCTCGTGAGGTAGAAAAGTTATATATTTTCACTCATGGCTGTGCCACTCGTTAAAATATAACCTTTCTACCTCACTCGATGAGATAAACGTGGTATTAGTCAAGAAAAGACAGATATCCTCTATATATTGTGGCTGCTAGTATTATGGCAGGGAGAAAGCCTGCAACGCCATGTGGCTATGCGTTGTGCTGAAACCTGCGAGCATCGGCTGGGACTAGCGAACCATGGGTGGTACTACGCTGAAATTCAGTGTAGCATTGCACCCAAACCTTACTGCGTGCAGAACAGTTCTCTACTGCAGACAAAGTTGCCGTGCCCCTGGCAGGATTCAAACCCCGGACCTCTTGATCCGAAGCCGAACGCGCTACCCACTGCGCTATCCCGCCCCGAGTTATAATCATGTATTAATGCTGTATATGTATAAACAGTAATGTCCCCTCAATTTTGTTTCCAAAAAAACACTGTGATCTATTAGAACCCTCTCTTTAAATATTAAAGCTCAACAGACCTGCACGACTGTATGCATGAAGGAGACTCCATACAGAATGGGTTTCCACATGGGTAGAGCTGAGATGTCGAGGAAGTCTTGGGTGATTCCTGCGTAAGTTCGCTTTAATCCAGCCTTTATTCCCTGGGGTGGCTCATTGGTGAATTTGATAGACAGCTGCAAGTAATGTGATGGGGTATATAGAGTTGGAGAAAATTCAAAGACTGGACATTTGTTTTATTATTCAATGACAGAATGATTTCTATAAACTTGGAGACAATTCTTACACTGAATTTCTATCACATTTATTCTAAGGTCAACTGCTCCAAAAGTTAAATTATTCTGATGGTTTGTAGTCAATTAAATGCATTTTGAATAGTGAAACAGAAATAGCATTTTGGGTGGAGACAAATGAGTTCATGTTTAACTGTGGGAGTTTTATCAGCTAAAATGTCCAGCCCTATACAATCAAACTACAAGAAATTAATATAACAATCTTCTGTAAATATTTATTCAATATTCTCTAGAATTAGCTAAACCACTAAATATCTACATATTATTTAGTTTTTGAATATGAAGAAAAATTAAATCTCAGTAAAAATAAACTCATTGCTCTTTTAGATTTGACAATAAGAATGCAAACATTGAGTTAAAGAAACACAGATTTGTAGTAATGATGACAGTTGAATTGATACAGTTTCATCCATAGACATCATGCTTATAGGTCTACACCAAGGATGGTAAACTCAATTTTGCCAACATGTTCATTTGACAACAACACGCATAACTGTCACAACAAGACAAGATTTTGAAATATTCCATAAATTATTGCATAAATATTCCCTCTGAATTGTGTTTCCTTTTTCCTCGACACCAGGATAGATAAATAGTGAAAAGAGCCACCCAAAAAAATAATAGTTGCTTCTTCTCTCTGGACTTTCCTCCCTTTGCCCTTGGCTTTGTTTTGGATTTTCATTGTGCCAAATATTAATCTTATGATTGAAAACATGCTTTGCCCTTGCAGTGTTGCATCCAGGTTTTTGCAAAAGAGGGGGAGGTCCCCCCTCACTTTTCAAAAAGTGGGGGAGTGACCTGAAATTGTGTAATAGAGCTAATAAAGTGAATTAACACAAATAAAAAGCAATCATACACCTTATCTGTAATAATGAAATAATTTATTTGACAATCCAAATGTTATCATATTTACCTTTCAGTGAGAAAAAATCCTTCTGTATAGGTGTTTCAAAACGAAGTACCGACTTTTTTCTTAATCCTATGCTTTATTCAAGCGTAGGATTACGAAAAAAGTCGGTAATTCGTTTTGTTTTAGGCATTTTCTTTTCACGAATTAATAACTGTAGCGAAAAATAGCAGACGAAAGTCAGCACTGGCCTTCGGGCGGAAACATCTACTGCGCATGTCAATACATTCGGAAGAGCTACATCGTTTTCATTTATCTCGAATATATACTTTTCATTGACTAAGCCGGAATCCAACGAGTTTTGCCGATAGCACTAGTACTGGTAAACAGGAAGCTACTTTTACGAATGATTATGTGAACAAGTTATCTCGCTGATTTGATATTATTTTTATTGATCAAAGTATGTAAAGAGTTGGAAATAAAATAATACAGGTAGGTCGCGCAGTAGTTTGTCTAGATTACGGGATTAAATGTATTTTTGCGCGATTACTCCCCCACATAAATAGTAAAATTGCACGAGTGATATATGAAATAGCGCATTTCTCGCAATCGCGCGGCCTGGATGCAACACTGCCTTGACTTTTTAAAAAATTTTGATTGAAAAAGTGAACAACGAGAACATACCTGAAGCAAGCTGATGGGGAAATGAGCGTGAACCTCAGTGGTGATCCACACCCGGAACTGTTCATGAGGCTGGGAGGCTTCAGCGAGTATCTCTATTAGCTCCTCCATAAAACCCAGACCCAGATGACAGTTCTGTAGAAGAGCCCAGCCACCCTGCAAGATAGGAAATAATTTCTCTATTATCCTAGTGAATATGAAGATGTGGCAGGGTTAGAAATTAGCACTAGTCTGGTAACTAACAAATTCCCTCGCAAGTTAAACCCTAACTTCCCTCGCAAGTCATAACTCGAGCCAGTTTCCATCACTGGCAAATTTAAGCCTTGCTGCATTTCCTGAACGCTTCTGTCCAAGTGTAGCAGTCCGCTGCACCTGATCTTCATAGTGGGATCTGCTATGCTAGCACAGTCAAATTAAGGAAAATGCAGAAAGGCTAAAATTAGCATTCAAAATATGTGGGGGGTTGGGGGAGGTTAAAGTCGAACCCCCTAAACTCCCCTCTGGATCCATCAATACATTCTATTTGATTTCTGTACAAATAATATGAATACACTACTTACACTCTGCATGAACTGGTTCACAAGCTTTCTGGCATGAACTTCCTGTCCTTGTCCCATAGAGATTGCTCGGAAATCTGGAAAGCAGTTCAATTAACAATGAATGCATCATATAAATTATTGATAAAACATCGCATAGGTTACATCAATAACAAATATAAATTTACAAGACATATAGTTTTCGAGTTATGCTTTGGAAAATAAACACAGTAGTAAAATCTAACTGTTTTTGCTCAAAATCGTAAAAAATATTTGAACATTGGAATTGAAACCCCTAAAAGGCACACCACCACACTTCCATACCAAATTTGTATACATAGTTCTCAAGTCATGCTTCAGAAACAACTTTGGATGAATACACACACGGACAGACGTGTAGTAACCCACGTAGTAACAGGGCATGGCTATGGGGTATAATAAATGTTATTCATGCAACTTCATCTTCCCACTGCAAGGTGAAAATGTATCGAGACCTCTCCATTTTTTACCTTGCCTTCAACCTTGGCAGAAGTGGTGAAACGAATCAGCGACACCTATTGTGATCACGAGTTACATCCCTTACCACTTGTTAACATACAGCCAATGAAATCGCCGTTTACATTCGGAACCAATTCAAAATAAGCGACAATCGACACAGGCAATACAACGGTCTTCTGATTGGCTTATCCGATTAGCCTGCAGTACGTTTAAATCTTAGCACTGAAAATGCGAGGGTTGAGGTCAAGGGCGGAAGGAGAACATATGGAAATCTTTTCGTTACGCCTGTGACGTTGTGAAGATGCCCCAACTTAAACTCACCAAGTTGCCGTTTCTTTGAGAGACTCTCAATCTGGTTGGTTGGATCTGAACCCATGGATAGGAGACAGATCAAAGGGGTTAGCGGGTCACTTTCACCCCACGTTGCCTCCAGGTTCAGGATGACCGACTCTGCATATCTCTGACCCATCGAGTCACTCACATACTTCCTCGCCTGGGCAATAGTTCGATCTGGACACCATGACCTGGAGAAGGCAGGATAGTCTTAATTTTCTTTATAATGAGTAAGTGCTATGTTTGATACACAAAACATTAAACCCCACGGTTCATGCCCTAATTTCTTGTATTTTTGTATAACATTGATATGTGTCTTTTGAACTTCTTTCATACACTTGAAAGCCAAACAAATTCCATGACTTCTCCATGGTTTTTCAAGGATGTTTCCATGACAAACCAAGCAAGGTTCAAGCAATGCAAAATGCTGATCAATAACTTTGGTGAAGGATTTATATATTTTTTGAGCCAAAAAAAAGAGAGGGGGGAAAATAAGTAAAGAATAAAAACTTCAATGACTTTTCATTGACATTTTATATGTGTGCCTATTTTCCATGACTTTTCCAAGATTCCATGAACACATGTTTGAATGAGGTAGTTTGTATTGACATTGTAAAGGATTGTGAAAATATTTGGATTTCAATAAATTGCATGTAGGATCACCAAATCTCAGGTCATCTGCCTTTCTGTTTGAGAGCAAGAAAACAATTTCAACATAGATTAATAAAAGGAACCAAATTGTCATCCTCAGTCCAGATGACCTTCCCCTTCCCCAGATACAACTAATCACAGGCCTGCAAACAATTCCCCAGATACAACCAATCACAGGCCTGTATACATAACAAATCATATCATGATATTTAGCCTCATTGCTGATTAAGTGAAAAGGGCAAAAGACATGACTTCAGCCAACCTGTGGTCAAATCATAACATATCAAGGGCTTTGAATGTTTCATAAGATCAGATTTTAATGAGACTGATTGCACATTGAATGTGTACCTTATGAGCATAAGCTTGTGCCATGCATCAAGAGACGAGCTGTATCCATCGGGTATCTGTTCCTCTTCAGGTGCATCAGAATCAAACCACGCCTTCCAGCCCTTCTCGTTCCTTGGTACCTGTAGAATACATAGAGATTATTACTAGAGCTGTATCCATCTGGCATCTGTTCCTCTTCAGGTACATCAGAATCAAACCACGCCTTCCAACCCTTCTCGTTCCTTGGTACCTGTAGAATATATAGAGATTATTACTAGAGCTGTATCCATCTGGCATCTGTTCCTCTTCAGGTACATCAGAATCAAACCACGCCTTCCAACCCTTCTCGTTCCTTGGTACCTGTAGAATATATAGAGATTATTACTAGAGCTGTATCCATCTGGCATCTGTTCCTCTTCAGGTACATCAGAATCAAACCACGCCTTCCAACCCTTCTCGTTCCTTGGTACCTGTAGAATACATAGAGATTATAACTAGAGCTGTATCCATCTGGCATCTGTTCCTCTTCAGGTACATCAGAATCAAACCACGCCTTCCAACCCTTCTCGTTCCTTGGTACCTGTAGAATATATAGAGATTATTACTAGAGCTGTATCCGTCTGGCATCTGTTCCTCTTCAGGTACATCAGAATCAAACCACGCCTTCCAACCCTTCTCGTTCCTTGGTACCTGTAGAATATATAGAGATTATTACTAGAGCTGTATCCGTCTGGCATCTGTTCCTCTTCAGGTACATCAGAATCAAACCACGCCTTCCAACCCTTCTCGTTCCTTGGTACCTGTAGAATATATAGAGATTATTACTAGAGCCGTATCCATCTGGCATCTGTTCCTCTTCAGGTGCATCAGAATCAAACCACGCCTTCCAACCCTTCTCGTTCCTTGGTACCTGTAGAATATATAGAGATTATTACTAGAGCTGTATCCGTCTGGCATCTGTTCCTCTTCAGGTACATCAGAATCAAACCACGCCTTCCAACCCTTCTCGTTCCTTGGTACCTGTAGAATATATAGAGATTATTACTAGAGCTGTATCCATCTGGCATCTGTTCCTCTTCAGGTGCATCAGAATCAAACCACGCCTTCCAACCCTTCTCGTTCCTTGGTACCTGTAGAATATATAGAGATTATTACTAGAGCTGTATCCGTCTGGCATCTGTTCCTCTTCAGGTACATCAGAATCAAACCACGCCTTCCAACCCTTCTCGTTCCTTGGTACCTGTAGAATATATAGAGATTATTACTAGAGCTGTATCCGTCTGGCATCTGTTCCTCTTCAGGTACATCAGAATCAAACCACGCCTTCCAACCCTTCTCGTTCCTTGGTACCTGTAGAATATATAGAGATTATTACTAGAGCTGTATCCATCTGGCATCTGTTCCTCTTCAGGTACATCAGAATCAAACCACGCCTTCCAACCCTTCTCGTTCCTTGGTACCTGTAGAATATATAGAGATTATTACTAGAGCTGTATCCGTCTGGCATCTGTTCCTCTTCAGGTACATCAAAATCAAACCATGCCTTCCAACCCTTCTCCTTCCTTGGTACCTGTAAGTGTGTCATACAAATTTTGAAACAGTGAGCGTGACTGAGGGTTTTACTTACTGTTACATTTATACAAATTTCATAAACATCATATGGCATACATTTAAGTTTAATATATTCTTTATTATTACACTGTCACACGTAGTGAACGTACAACTAATGACATACTAATCTCGTACGTCACACGTGTCGCATCATGTTGACCTGTGTCGTAACAACGTGACCCCAAATTCAAATAGTGTGATTGCATAACCAATGACCTCTCAGTTAGGGTCAAGTTGAAACGGAATTTTTTAAAATTAAATATTATATGCTAGATATATACGTCAATATAGTTTTTCAATGCTTTCGAAAGTTTCGCATTTGACCAGTATGCCGATCGCAAGTCGACAAAGTCACTGTCCGACTGTTCACTATTAGTCATAATGCGCCGGTTGTTTCTGTTCATCTGAACATAAAACCTCGGAACAGTTGCTTCATTCTTTCTGTAGATTGTATTTTTGCAATTTTGGACTTAAAACACACACATTTCCGACCACAGAAGCATATAATAAACAAAATATTTTGTGTTTTCATTGAGATATCACACCGAAAACACAAAATATCCTCTATATATAGTTTGATTAAGACTGATATGATTAATTTCATAATTAATAAATAATAATTAATAAAACAAAATTCATACAAATATATACAATACAACATCTATGATGTCACTGATATGATTAATTTCTTCTACCAGAGATAACTCATCACTCATTTATAACTCATAAAAACATATTTACAACAAAACATCATCATTCATTATGTAATATATCTTCACTAGAGATGAGGTGAGTTGGGATTTAAAGCCGCTTTCAAGAGTAATTCACTTATATCACGGCTGCTAGTACTATTGCAAGGAGAAAGCCTGCAACGCCATGGTGGCTATGCATTGTGGTGAAACCTGCAAGCATTGGCTGGAACTAGCGAACCGTTGGTGGTACTGCACTGAATTTCAGTGTAGCATTGCACCGAAACCTTATTTCATGCAGAACAGTTCTCTCAGAACAAGTTGTCGAGGTCCTGGTGGGAAACTTTGACCTCTTGATCCGAAGCCTAAAGCGCTAACATCTGCGCTATCCAGCCTCCCTATGTTCACTAGAATTGTAAGACATATTTGGCAAGCATTAGTAAGCTCACAATTTTCTGTAATGGGTAAAGGCAAGCATTCACCTGATTCAGGATTTCTGAGAACTGGGACAGGACACTCAGCTGTACTAAGTTAAGCCATGTCATGTCGGAAATCCACTTGCATGGTTTAGGAGCAACAGCATTCAAGTCCAAAGCAGCACCACCTAAAAGAAGAATGCAAATTTAAAAGAATGTCGGTATGAAGAAAAGGATAGATTAAACATGCAATATGAGACATTTTCAGAAAAATACAAACAAGAGTCATAAGAAGATGAAATATCCCACCGGTCCCACATAATTAGTAAAACACATCTTTGACAGATAATTGTATATCTACTTCAGTTAGGGAGTAATACACATTTCAGTTTCAGGTATGATAAAAGGTTTTGGAGTTCTACTACAGAAGCAAACCTATCCTTGAACAAGGTCCAAATCCAACGCGTTTCAATGAAAACGAAGAAATTTTTTTTCAGAAATCTGAAAATATCAAAAGCCACCACTTCAGTTAGTGGGTAATACACATGCAATGTTTCAGGAAAACATGATGCATAGTTTTGGAGCTGTGCTCCAAAAACAAACCTATCTCTGAACAAAGTCCAAATCCAACATGTTTCTATGGAAACGAAAAAAAAATTAATTTTCAGAAATCTCAAAATATCAAAAGGAACCACTTCATTTGGTGGGTAATACACAGGAAAAGTTTCAACAAGATATCATGAACCGTTTTCGAGTTCTGCTCCGGAAACGAAATGATTACGGACGGACGGTATTACATACCAGTGGGATAAAAAGGAAATTGAATTTGAATAATTGTTAACTTCTATGAAGATTTTTGAGTGATTTTTGGTCAGTATTACACATTCCTCCCTGTGTGAACTTCCCTTCGCGTGAGTGGTACTATAGCGAAACATAATGTAATATTGCTACCGTACCAAAATGTATGTGGAATGGTTCTGCTCAGCAGATAAAGTTGTTGAAATTCTGATTTGAATCTCTTTTCCAAAGTTTTATTTACCTTTGATGAATATCTGAAATTCTTCATTTCTAACTCGGCCATGTTGAAGATCTATTTTCAGAGCCATAAGGAGAGTGAAAAGGAACTTGTGTTCTTCGTACAAGCCACGGCAGGTGTAGCGGAAAGCTTCGTAAGACAGGTACTCAATGATGTTTCCAATCCTCTTTGCTGGTACTGGACTCTTTTCAGACCTGCAAACATTACAATTAAAGAGCCATCAAGGATGTTGATGAACATATAGGAAAATTGCCAAAAAGCTATCTCCATAAAATATATACACTGAATTTTTCCCAATTGTTTTCGACCCAAAATAAGCTGAGAAATTGCACTAATTAGTAAAGGTGTTTTCCAGTCTAATTATAGATCCAGTCTATTATTTTCAACCACAAAGCATCATGGTCTAAGTCACACACTGTTTACAAAGACACGAAAGAATAAGAAAGTTTATGATCAATGAAAGAAATTGAAATATATAAATTTTGGCGGTTGTTTATTTACCATTTCATTTAATTTTGTATTTGCTACAGAAATTGGAAATATTTTTTTTACCCAACTAGGTATTTTGCTTGAATTTTATAATTATAATGAGAGAAAAATTGGTCATAATTTGCTGGTCTTATCTCAATAAAAAGTACATTAAACTGGCAATAATGTGTATATTCTCAGGAGATTTAGAAACATTGTTTATAAAGCAATCGTCACATTCAGTAATGTGTGACAAGGGTAACTTGCAAGGGAAACAAGTGCAGCACGTGCAGCACATGGGTTGTTATGGCGACTTGCGCTAGAGACGAGCCTTCACGCTTTGGAAGCGCTTGCGGTTTGTGTAGTACGTATTATGCAAAAAAGGGGGTTCTGTTTATATGACGTCAGATACCCTTAGCGCACGCTATTTGAAGGGGTACTTCTCTTTGAAACCAGATTTCATTTCATTGTCGTGATATGAAAATTATTTGTCACATGTCATGTTGTAGATAAAAGATTTCTCTGGCGATTGACGTTATTAGTATATTTTTATTTTTTATTTGAAACACTAACATCCTTGATGGCTCTTTAAGATAAGATAAAATAATACTTTATTATCCTGGAAGAAATTTGTTTTACAGAAATTCTGCAAAAATTAAATATACCTAAATACATAAAGTCGAGAGATGTAGCATAGACAGATGACCACCAGTTTTATCATTAAGTATACGACTCAAAAGAGAAGCCTTTATTTTAATAATGACTTGATATACTTTCACAGCATGATCTGTATCAGTTATTGTGCAACTACGGTTAGCTAAATATGATTTTAAGTGAAATTAAGCTCATTTTATAGGGTGGCGCATGGTCCTGTGCATAGCTCAGTTGACCGCTACAAGTAAAGTTCACCAACAATGAGTGCATGAGGCTCACCGAATGAGTGACCAACTTCGAGGCTGGAAAGTCTAAGAGTATGAAAGGCTAATTCGCTGACCACACAGAGACATGAGTTCTCAGTTGTGTACATAACTTGTGTTATCTTGGTTAAGTGACTTTATTCAAAGTGTACCTCTGTTCACCCAGCAGTACAAATGGGTACCTGGTATGGTAGTGAAGGCAATGTGACAGCAAACCCTAAAGTCTCTAGGCTGCATACTCCCGAACCGATGTCAGTCCTTAGACTCCTAACACCAGGGTGTGTGCGCTTTTGAACGTGCCTTGGAGTTCAGCACGGTATAAGTATCCTAAATATTATCAAATAAGGAACATCGACAAGAGACTGACCTTGCCATTGAGATGTCAAAGATGCCGAGGAACTGGTTGAGGGAGATCTGGTACATACAGTTGATGATGCTCATGTCACAGATCAAGAAGTACAGGATACTGCCTCTATTTGCCACTGGAAAACAGCATTAGTCATTATCATCACATATCAGGCTGTAAATAAATATAATATTGAAAGAGATTTCAAGTTGTTTAACTCACCTGGTCGAAACTCTTCTCTAGCCTCGTTAATTTTCACCTCTGTCTCTGCAGCCACTGTAAGTTTTTCACTGACCTCCGCCGCTGTGATCTTAGTGACGGACAGCACCTCAATCAGAGACTCGTCATCTACCAGAGACCCCTGGAACATACAGACATACCATACAGCAATCAGATACCACATCATTCTGAATCTTTTTTATGGTGGTGAGGTGAGGTAGGGTGGGGTGGGGTGGGGTGGGGTGGGGTGGGGTGAGGTGAGGTGAGGTGAGGTGAGGTGAGGTGAGGTGAGGTGAGGTGAGGTGAGGTGAGGTGAGGCGAGGTGAGGTGAGCAGACCTGCCTACCCTCCTTTCATGTTAAGTGTAGATATACTACAATTTTGGAGTATTTTGTAATGTTTAGATGTACAAAAATGATGAAGTAAGAATGATATTATTATTTTCAAGATATAATGCTGTGGTTTGACAATAATAATCAATGTCTGACTTTGTTTCCTGGGGTTAACTCTGGACTAAGTTATCATTTTACTCAGTAACAGTTCAATACTCCATTATTCCATTCAGAAATTTAGGAAATGAACAATTCTTATTTTCACAGGAGAGGTATACAATTTGCAACATTGGTGTACAATCATATTTTATGACAGTCAAGTGTACAAAATACTCCAAAAGTGTACAAGCAGGTGAGGTGAGGTGAGGTGAGGTGAGGTGAGGTGAGGTGAGGTGAGGTTTAAAGCCAGTTTCAAAAGTATTTCACTTGTATCACAACAGCTAGTATTATTGCAGGGAGAAAGCCCGCAACACCATGTTGGGATGTGTGGCGGTGAAACCTGCGAGCATCGGCTTGAACTAGCAAACCATGGGTGGTACTGTACTGAAATTCAGTGTAGCATTGCACCCAACCTAACTGGGGGTAGAACAGTTCTCTACTGCAGACAAAGTTGCCATGCCCCTAGCTGAATTCGAACCACAAACCTCTTGCTCCGAAGCCAAACACCTTAACCACTGCGCTAACCCGTCCCCCTTTTATTTTGGACAAAAATCAAGTGTTGCAAAAACAGAGGCATGACACTGGATTGGTAGCATGTAAATTGAAATTGAAACAGGCTGCATAGATCGTTGTATATTTTGGAAAATCACCAATTTTGAACATTCCAAAATCATAGTCAAAATTAACGTATACTATTATATGGTATACGTCTGCAATGTTTATATCAGCTGCCGGAAGTAGTGCCAGTCTAAATATAGATGTATCAATACGCGGAAAAGCGGCATTAAAATCAGAGAAAGTTCAATCTATTATTGATTGCATATGATTTTACTGGAGGACCAACCAGAATTGAGTCTCCAGCTACGTCAGGGTAGAATTTCATATATCTATTTCATTTACATAAAGTACATTTTCTGATGGATATGACATTTATAACACCTTAATAAAAGATTAGCTTGGTCAATGCCTAAGGCCAGACAAAAGTAATTACTTAAATGATTTTTGACAAAATATGTCTAAAGGTAGGAGGGAAAATAAAATCAAGTTTACCCTAGTGTAGATGGAAAATATTCAGGTCAGCTAAACAGTCACAGAATTGGATATGAAAATCAATATTTTTCATGTATATTTTGTTAATAAAACATTTATAATTTGCAACATCATATTTGGGAGGGATTCCAAGTTGCATTTTCTGTCTTTCCATATTTGTCCAAATCATGGCTGGAGAATCTGTAAACCAACTAAATAAATGTTTATTGCCTTAGGAGACTGAAACCTTAATTATCTATTGCCTATAATGACAAGATAATTAGTGAGCGCAGCCAGTGATTTTGAAGATAGAAATGTGAATAAGAGTGAGTGAGTGAGTGAGTTGGGGTTTAACGCCGCTTTCAAGAGTATTTCACTTATATCGCAGCTGCTAGTATTATGGCAGGGAGAAAGTCTGCAACGCCATGTGGCTATGCAGTGCGGTGAAACCTGCGAGCAACGGCTGGAACTAGCGAACCATGGGTGGTACTTCGCTGAATTTCAGTGTAGCATTGCACCCAAACCTTACTGCGTGTAGAACAGTTCTCTACTGCAGACAAAGTTGCCGTGCCCCTGGCGGGATTCAAACCCCGGACCTCTTGATCCGAAGCCGAACGCGCTAACCACTGCGCTATCCTGCCCCCCAAGACAAATGTCCTGAGAGGGTGTCTTGCAATAGGCCATTGGCCTGAAGCTCTTCTAATTGAAATTAGTCAACTAAAATTATGAATGATATTTCATGCTGCAACTTGTACCCAAGGTTGAGTTAACTTTTAAATTTCCATAAATTAATTACTCTTTGTTAGGTGAAGATAATATTCATGATTCATAAAGGCTAATATGAAGAAATATCTTTAAAATTAGTCAAGAGAAGCTAGCAGGTCATTTGAAAATGTAATGGGACAATGGCCTATGGCCTGTAGCAATTTGAATCACTGCACAGCTCTCTCATATACGTCTTTAAACATTGCATGGTCAAAGAAAAAAGCTTCAAAATAGCAAAAGAACATCAATGTTTAGTACTTTGTATTAACAAACCACAGCAGTATTATGAGAGAAAAGTATTTATTTCTCCATAGTAAGTATATCTTCAAAGATACACTTGTACGAGTTCTTTAGGAGTAAAAGTCAAGAAAACTTAGAAAATTGAGGGTATGAAATATATGAAAGGCAGGTGTACACATCAGTGATGATATTATCAAGTTTAGTAACATTTGATTGATTAGTGTCTGAGTTTTGAGTGGAACAGAAAAATGTGAAGAGGAAATTGAAAAACCGAGAAAATTTGCACAATTATGCAAATGAGGGTATGAAACATACAAAAGGCAGATGTCCACATCATAGTGATATGTATCAAGTTTCAAAACATTTGAACAATTAGTTTGAGTAATGAGTGGACCAAAAAGTGCGAAGACGCACGGACGAACACACTGACCGCTATACAGCCCCGACAGCTTCCTAGCGGGGGTATATGATAAGATGATGTAAATATTTCACCTTGGTGCTGGTGAGTTTGTACAGCAGGTTGTCCTCTAGCTCCTGCATCTTCCTCTTGTTGCTTGTCACATCTATCAGCAGCTTGGCTCTGTCAGCTTCAAGTTCCTGGCAATAGGATAGGGCAATATTTTCTTTGCAGTCAACATATAAAACTTACTTATGGATAAATGGAAGTACAGGCCAAAGGGTTCATTTCACAACAGGTTTTTAACAGCAAAAAGTTTCAACAAACAGAATTCATAATTTCAATTTTTTTTAAATATTTAATTCATTTAAAACAACTTTTTGCCATTCGAAAAGCTTTATTCATAAAAGTTTTGGCATGAACTTCTAAAGCATTTAATAAACTATCACGACAGAGAAGATATTATGTCAGATACGCGAATATGACAATTTCTATGTCTCTCCTCAAATCATGTTTAGATTAATCATAATCATACCAACCTTTCTTGTTTGAGTTTTCAAGTCGGGTTATAAACTGCAGTTTAATTCACCAAATAAAAGACTTTTCAAATGAATTCACTACTTGAATTCAAAGTAGAAGTTATTATGATACTGGACAGACATAGGCAGATCTAGGAATTTTCAAAAGGGAGGAAGAGGGAAGGGTTCACAACTTCAAATATTGAAAATGGTGGAAGGAGGGGGATCATGCAGCGATTACATGAAAGAATTTTTCAAAGAGGGTGGGGTTGGTGGAGGTTTCACATATTGAAAATGGTGAAGGGAGGGATGTCATCCAACAAGTACATCAAAATTACATGCGACATATTCCAAAAGGGGGGTTAAATCCCTAAGACCTCCCCAGTCAACTTTGGAAACGCCACTGAGAGGTCATGAGGTCACTTATATAGATACTTACACTTTTCTCGGTCAGGATGACACGACCTAACAGCTGATCCTCCAGACCTTTCATTGTGACAGTGAAATCTATTATGGATGTTTTAGCGCTCACCTACAATCAAGTAAACATTCATACAGCAAATAGAGAGCGAGACAGATTGTATCATTATCACATTTTATGGAAATATAGACATTGCTGATTTCAACAATGACTGCTATCTTTGAGGTCACAAAGACTCACATAGTCTACACTGTATAACCATCACTGACCAAGGAACTTGTACAGATACACAAGACTTCCGTTTTCTGGAGCCAGTGGCTCTTGAGAAGAAGCTGACAAGGCAAAAAGTTTACGGATGAAGGGACGGATGAAAAATTCCAAGCGGCCATCGAATCTTTCAGGCCTTTCATTTCAGAAAAAATTTACCCTGAATTAGTGACCAAAATTGGAAGCTAAACAACACATCAAATTATTTCTTACTTCTGGTGTGTATGCTGGATTTGGCAGCTTTGTTGTAATGTAGAGATAGAATCCTTTCATAACGTCACACTCTTTGTCACCAACTTTCACCTGAAAAAAAAAATTACATGAGAATAGCAAGAGGCAGTTTTATTCTGGAAGCAACGATGCAGTTTTATTGATGCTTATTGTTTGCTTAGTGAATGCAGATTGCTTAGTGAATCGAACACCTATCAAATGGACATTTGCAGAGGTTATCACAACTACTCAAGCAAGGCTTACTTGCGCCAGTCTAAATTACTTACAAATTTAAGACTTGCTGCATTTCCTTAATTTTCCTGTGCTAACTTGGTACAGCACACTATGAAGTTCAGGTGCATCACACTGTTAGCACAGGCAAGATAAGGAAATGCTGCAAGGTTTAAATTAGCCAGTGATGGAGATTGCCACGAGTTATGCCTTGGAGAGTTGAGATTATAATAACAGCCATATAAGACAAATAGGTGTACGGTAGTCAATAAACAATCACTCTACCTTGAAAGTGGAGCCAGATTTGATGAAGTTCTTCTCAAGGACATTGTCGAGAGCAGGGTCCAAGTCTTCCTCTACATCTTCCAGTAACAGTGGACGTCCCAGTGACAGCGCATCTTCAAGGTGGGTTCGGAAATATTTGTGGTTGAGAGACGTCACCTGTTATCCAAACAGAATCTGTTAGTATACTGCATAGATGTAGTTTAACCTCCATCTCATATAAATATGGATTTGACCACAGACTTACAAAGTAACATGAGATTTAGATGACACTATCAGCAAATACATATCCAAGATATTACAGTAAGACTGAGTCTAAAATGTTTCAATTCTTAGAAAAGCACGGTGAAGAATTGTATAAATGAACATAACCACGATGAATGATGACCATAACTAAAATATGTACTCTTTGCAAAGAGAAATAAAAAGATTTTGTATTATACTCTTGAGTATTGCGATGGCTATTATCACTTTTATTTGGCTTATACTGTATGACAACTGAAGAAATAAAAGTCTTGGAAAGATTCCGATACCTTTTGCGATATGGACTCTAATATATATTTTTATCAAATATTACCTGCAGGTCATGATCCTTTTCCCTGTTTTTGATCCAACTCTTGCCCTGACCCTGTGGATCTATGAGGAGTGGGAAGCGGGTAGCCTTTGTCGTGATAATACCGTTTTGTACCGACAGATCATCATTTGGCAGACCTTGGATATTCCATTCACCAATCTACAGCAAAACATGAGACTCTGTTGAAGGTCAATTTCTTTGACCATGTATTGTAACTTCTTAATTTCATGTATACATTCATAACAAAAGTATGTATACATTAATAACAACAGTATGTATCTGCGTGTATATCAACTGTATATACAAGAAATAAATTTCATAATCTATTTGTTCACTGGCTAATAAACGGTTTT
The DNA here is from genome assembly GCA_936450465.1 of Gibbula magus. NCBI lineage: Eukaryota > Metazoa > Mollusca > Gastropoda > Trochida > Trochidae > Gibbula > Gibbula magus. The sequence continues at coordinate 31,055,660 of OW388298.1, read as the reverse complement.
AATTGAGCAAGTAAAACTGGTGTAAATTTTAAAATTTTTATGCAGGAGCTTAGTCGCCCGCATTTATACAATTTAACTTGAACAAACCGTGTATTATACAGAGAACAAAAACTTATCAACAACAAATCTTATTTCTTATAAATTTTAACTTCGCATTTTAAAGGTAGGGTTCTGTCGCCATCTTGGATATTTTGCATTATGTGAAATGAAAACATGCTATATTGTACCTAATTTGGCAACTTTTTGATAACTAAAGACATACACTGATAGAGTATTCACATAGTAACACATAACATGTAATAAAACTAATAAACAAGTTGCTGTTGTGCTGTAGCGAAGTTTTCCCGACTCGCAGTGCCGATGAATGTCTTCAGTTCTCATTGTTTTATTTTTCAACAAATGTGCACTTGTGTTTATCAAGTTGTGAATTATAAAGTCATCAAAATGTTACCTTCATTAGCATCTTTCAATTTCACTGTGTTTAAATCATGTATTAATAACATATGTGTGTAAACAGGAATATCCTCCCGAATTTTGTTTCCACAAAAAATACCCCGATAGAACCCTCCTTTCTAGGGATGTTTCAATCTGTTAATAAAATGGAAACTACAAAAAGAATTCTTATTTGACACTTTTTAAAAGTATAAACAAAAATACAGCATGCAATAGAAGTGGCATAACTGTGTAAATGATACAGTGATAAAGTAGTCCTGAAAGGTATGAAGGTTCTCCTTTGCAACTGTAAACATGTTGCATTTCAAAACTGGTATATCCCTTTACTTCAGAAAACATTTCAGAGTTTACTGATGTTTTTCATCAAGTAACATTACTATTTGTAACATTATTAATGTCCCTGGGTACAGTGTATCAAATCTGTTTTTAATTTAAAGTATCTGTACTTACAGTTGCCGTGTCAACCAGCATTGAAGTCACATTGAGATCGTGCGTGTATGGAATTTTCTTGTTGTGCATCTCCTTCTGCCAATTCGTCCTAAGCTTTGTACGGAACTCTTGATTGAATGGTCCACAGTATGACAGGAAACCAGTACACAGGAGCACATCACCAACGAGTCTAAGAACATACACAAAAGTTTTAGTATGTTTTTTGTATAATATTTATTCTCAATTTTGCCATTAATCATTCAAGTTTATGCTGATATATCAGAGGGTAAAACATCATTAAAACGACAATGGTTATCCATATATGTAGAAATTGGTGTGGTGTGCTATGATGTCATGAGGTTTGACATCACAATGCCATCACCTCTTTGTTCAGCAAGTCTGTGCTGTGTTCAGAGATGTACATTTTTCATTGAAAACTAACAAAGAATAATTTTAGATGATAAATAAAACCTCAACCTCGTGTCTTTTGATATCAAATATATCAATATATCTTGTTGGTAGAAGTAAAAATATCCTCGATTGCAATATTGTAACTTATAATAACTTATACATATAATTGTAACTTGTGTTGTTATATTTGATTTCAGTAGCCACATGGGTCAGTAATGGCAGATTGGAGGTTTCAGAAAAACTTCATTAAAGCTTTATCTCTATTGTTGTAAATACCTGTCAATCTGAGTCTTAAACTCTTTGCTTTGTGCGGTCCAACGAGTTTTCTCTCCACCTAAACCCCCAATAAGGGTAGAAGCGGCCGTCATTCTCCTTCGGCAGGATTCTGCACTGTCCAACAGTTCCTGCACACAGTGAAATGTAAAATTATTAAAATCAATTCAATATTCTTTCAAAATCCCATACTGAGTGGTAACAAAATGTTTTCTTAGACTGACAATGTAGATAATATGTTACCTGTTTCTCTGTCATTGCAGCATCATATAGAGCCTGTACAGCATCAAGTTCCTTTTGTTTCTCATCCAGCTGCGACTGGGCATTGTCCAGTTCTCTAGTAGCAACATCCAGGCGTGCAGCTTGTTTCGCCAGATTGGCCTGATAAGTAATAAGTGATTGTGGTCAGTGTTAGGGGCGTGTTGCAACAAGCTTGTTGATTGGTGGAATCTTGGCTTGGTATATTGATGTGGAGGTAACAAAGGCGACATGCGATTCAATATACGACTTGGCAACAGTTTCCCTATTGACAATGGAAAAGTAAATACATTTTGCAAAAGTTATAATTGCCCAACATGGGTCAATGTTAATCAGAGATGAGGAGTCATTTTGGACAATTCTGAACAGATAGACCCCTTGCAATGGTAAAAGTACCCTACTACTAAACATTTCTAAGGGACACTAAGCCAAAAGGATGGACAAATTTCCATATTGCAGTCCTTCAACCCAAAAGGCTACCAAAAATAACAGATGTACGGACCTACATGGTTTTGTGTAGAGCTCATGGCAGCTCCTAAAGTTATATACTGTCAGGGTAACAATATACATTAAACATGCATTAATGAGTAATTTGACAAGGCATATTAAAAGACCACATAATTATTATTATTATCTTGTAGAAAACTGCCAAAAAATGAAAATCATGTAATCTTGCACATGTGACACAAACAAGGCAAACATGAGCACAGCTCACATAGCCAATGCTGAAGTTTGTTTTGGAAACAATAGGAAAGCTGACAACAATTAACACAGGCACCGACTGAAACTCAACCAAACACATTATGTCTCCAGAACCTTGGACATTATAACAATTATTATCTCATGTTATTTAGAATCTGGCTGACTTACCTTGAGAGGCAAAACCTCTCTGTTGATATCATAGAAGAAGGCCATAGCTGTAGTCCACGAGAGCAGACCAGACACGTTGCTACACACTTTCTTTGCAGTTTCCAGATTGTAGTCTTCCATACGCAGATAAGGCATCAGTATCTCCACGGTTTCTCCATTGATGGAGTCCTTAGGGAAACTTTGCAAACTCGTCAGAAAACCAGAGCCACTCATGAGCTACAACCAATATAAAGATCAAGTTTCACAATGTGAATCAATGACTTTTGAATCTTGGAATATTATATGAAAATTCCATTTCTGACTTTGGCAAGCAATGATGTTTTTAGACTATCAAAAGGACAACGTACTTTTCTTACATTATTTGCATGGGAATCTTTAAATTTGTTATCATGTACATTTTTAATCATCAACATTAAAAGGTTTAACTATTGCCTATTTCTTAATCTCAATTTACTGAGTGAAGTATTCTGAAATGAATGTCACCATTTTGATTCCTGGCAATCATAGCACAATCATCTTCAGGTACACTAATGCTAAAAAAAAGTTAATTTGTTTCTGGTTTCTGCCTGCGTCAGTTTCAAACCCATGCCTCAGGTCTTTTTTTCTAGGTTTTAACAAAAGAAAGGGGCAGATACCTCTAATTCTTTAGCCTCAGAAAACATTGGACATTGAAAATGTCACTTGTTTCTATTGTGATGGAGTGTAGGGGTGAGATTATCGACCATTAGGAATAGTAACACATATATAAGAGGGTTGGTGGTTTATTTATATAAATAATTGTGTAAATTTTTTTTTTTTTAACACGTGAGAAGTTTGTATAAAATGGATTTTATCTCTTCATTGGAAAAAAATGTCGTAAATAAAATAAAAAATCGCATCATTGCAATGCATCATTTTTGTCAGCCTGTAAAGACCAGAAAAAAAAATTGTTTTGGGGCCTAAAGTTAATTCATAACATATTTTGTATATATATATTCTTATAGATAAATTACAACATAAATCAGAAATAGAAATTTCCTGAGATTTCCTAACTAGGTAAGTCCTTTCCAAAACAATATACGATAGGAAACTAGGCGTTTCTATGTAATTTCCTTGTCAGGTAACTCCAAGTTTCCAAACTCAAGATACTTTTGGAACTGTAAACTAATGGAATTCACAATTGGAAATTATCAGAAGATGTGTAGACAAGTACTGTAAGTTGTCACCTTTAGAGACTCCCCCCAGGAAGGTTTGGGACACGGTCTCTCTGGATCAGCAGTTACTGTATCAAGTCTCTTTTGGAAGAGAATGAGTACACAGTCCATAATCCTCATGATCAGATGTGGAGGCTTGCCCAGTTTCTTCACAGTAGAGATATCAGAGGGTTTGATGGTCTGAAAATCAGTAGTATCAGTGATAAATTTACAAATATGAACACAGTCTATAATCCTCATGATCAGATGTGGAGGCTTGCCGTTTCTTCACAGTAGAGATATCAGAGGGTTTGATGGTCTGAAAATCAGTAGTATCAGTGATAAATTTACAAATATGAACACAGTCCATAATCCTCATTTTTTTGTGAGACTAAGTCTGTGGAAGTTTTGGTTCTATATTGACCTCAAAATGTACCAAACTGAGGATTCTGCACCACAATATGTACTGAAACGAAGCTCAAGTGTACCGTTTCACCCCTAACATAATATCTATGTGTGTTTCACCTGCAGGGCTGTTTCAGCTTCTTTCAGTGCTGGTTTTGCAGCCTCCAGTTTCATCTCTGCTGTTGCTTTCTCAGAGTTGATCTCGTCTACAATCTTCTGAGCCTTGTCTTTCACCTTCTGCACTTCAGCTTTCACCTTCTCAGCTCCCTGAGCACTGACTGTTACCTCGGCCAACACCTGTATAAAGGTGATAAGCGGGCAGGTAAGTCTTTGGATGGATTATCATTTTCTACTAAAAGACCAAGGAACTATTTCTTGACAAGCAATGAAATACTGGGATTTATCAGTGAAATAAACCGTCTATAAAGCTACACTGAAGATACATTATTTTTTCACTGTTACCTCTGGATGCAACCAATCAGGATTCTACATTTCTAGCTGAGTAAGTGCTCTATATGCAACAAAGGTTAGGATGGAAGAACTAAGTGGAGGAAACTATGTGGGGAGAGCATGTGGCTATGAATGTAAAGACAAAATATTTTTACAACATCTGAATTTAATACTTTCAGGTCAACATTACTTTCACCACACACAAGGTCATGCAACAAAGATGATAAATCTTCAAGGACGATTATCTTTATCATCAATCTCATAAGGTCTGATCTTATTTTTTTCAAATAATCCAAAAAAATAAAGAAAAATATTACTCCTATTCATAAGCCTTGGATGAACAATATAATCTAACCTTGTCTGCTTTCTTGTTAGCAACTTCCAACTCCTTCTCTTTGACAACGAGTTCTTTGCTAAGTTTGTCAACAGACTCACTAGCTTCGATCAGTTTGGCAAGACCTGTGTTCATTCTGCGAGCCATCTCTCCAATGATGGCATGCTTCTCTTTGTACACGTTCTTATAACCATCCAAGAAGGACAGGTAAGACTTTGGAGTAACATGGGTTTGTCTCCGATATCTGAAGTTAAAGGCAGATGATTATGAGGAAAAGAAAGCAGGAATTTCAATAACCTCATTTTTATTTATTCTGCATATCTGCATTTATCATACCAGAACAGTTGCTTCTGTAGAATATTTACATACATCGACAGACTTGGATCATTTCAGATTAAAAGAACTTTAAAAACATTGTTACTTTGCATTGGAGTTAAACCTGCAAGCATTGATTGAAACTGGCATACCATTTATGTTATTATTCTAAATACACTGCATGAAAACTGAACAGTTTGCTATTAAAGATAACAAACTTAGTCTACCTTGTGAGATTTTAATTCCAAATTTTTTTTATCAAAAGGTAGATATGATAACAATGTCTCCATAAAAATTGCAAAGAAACTAGCTGGACAGTCACAAAAAGAAGTTTTGACATCTCAATACAACAATTCTTGCTTGAAACATGAGTACAACAGTGGTAATGAAAGTGATGAAACCAACCAACCTCTGGAAATATTCGACACAAACCGCCGCTACATTGTCATGCACGACTCCCATAGTCTCCACCACCTGCTGTTTCGTCTCATCAGTTGTCTCCATGGGGAAAGTGTTGAGGAAATGTCCCGACACAGCTACCAGAGCATCTCTGGGCCACTTGCTGAACCAGTCCATTGTACATCCAGATATCAGACCAGGGAACTTCAGCGCTCGGTTTCGGAATTTCTCACCCACCTGTACAAAATAGCTGAGCTTTAGAATGCAACAGAACCACAATAGAAACAATTTCACCAAAACTAAGTCTGTAGAAGGCCTTCAAAATGATTGCAGCTGTAGCCTCCAGTCACAGAATTTTGTTCTCATCAAACCAGTCCGGCGTAGAGGGAATATGACTTCCAAAACAGGTCAAGGGAAAAGGCAGATAACACTGGAGAGAAGGAGCAACATACAAAATAAATTTACTTTTTTCTTTCTTCTCTGTTTATCTCTCCTGGTGCCGAGGAAGAGAGCTACACAATCCAGAATGTTTGCACAATAATTATAGATGATACTTTCAATATTGGTGTATTGTTTATTCAAAGTCTTGATTATTAAGAGTATTCAATGGAATCAAGTCTTTGAAGGGCATTTAGAAGTAGAATACATACAAAAATATATTCTGAAACATTGTGTCACATTAGAGAACTTGTTATCAAGAAAATCTTGTTTATCTTATTCAATAAATTTGCTTTAAAATTTAGTTCAAAGGAAATGACACAATTGTAAAACTAGAATTTTACTCAATCACTCAGTAAATCAAGCAAATAATTTTGAAAAAATCATGGTATTACATGAATAGAAAACCCTTACTGGTGACTTACTTTGATGGTGACTACTTTTTAAAAAATGGCCAATATTGAATTCAATCCACCCAGCTCTTTTGATGGGTACTTGAACACGAGCAGTGCAGACCTTTACGGTCGTACAGTACAGAGGCACCGAAAGAACAATTCCATCAGGGTAATATAATGTGAGTTGAGCATGCATTCAGTGTGGAATAATGAGAGATATGAATATCCATATTACAATTATCAAAAGAGACCAACCGGTGAGAAGCACAGCACAATATGCAGGTTGTTTCTGGATCTGGAGATGAAAAAGTCATACAGGTTCTCTTGTGTTGGTGGTTTACGAGGTTGCTCCTTCTTCATGACAGGAATCAATTCTTGAGTGATTTCGTCAAGCTCGTCTCGGGCAAACAAGTTGGAAACCTAAGATAATGGACAAAATTATAGACGAATGCTATTTCAGCTAGTTGGTTGTGATACAAAGATACGATACAACACAAATCATAGAAATAATCTACAGGTCTGTTATCATTTCATTTCAGGGGAAGTACATAAACACAAAACAGGGGAGGGAGGTTGATTGAGGGTTGGTTGGTTCAGGGGGTTTGAGAAATGTTTATTTTCAAGGTGAAATGTCTGTATCTGTCCACTGCAACACAGCGGGCCTGAATTGGAGAATAAATGGCTAGAAATTATTAGCTAATCTGCTATATTAGGGAAAGATCTATAGGCAGTATACGCCATCTTGTTTTTTTGTATTACGTGATAAGAGAAACACACTCTATGTTTACTACAACTTTTTAATGATAAAACATATACATTGAAAGAATATCTACAAAATAAGCAGTTGCTCACCTCTCCTGAACTAAGTACGTTGTTGAGGTACTCCAGAAAAGCTTCGTCTTTGATCTCGTTGTCTGTGAAGAGGAACGTAATGCCCTGACCTTGACCTCCAGCTACTCGGTACAGGTACTTCAGGTCGTCCATCAGATTAGACACGTTGTAGGATCTGACATTTTTTAAAACGATCAGTATTGAAAAATCATAAAAATTCTCTATCAAAAACAACATATAAGCAATCTTAAATAATCTTCAATGAAATCATGACATTGTCTAGATTAAGTTGCAGCTGATTGTAGTGCAATAATTACTCTGAGAAAAGCGCTCTGCATCAAAATATTTTTGAACCAACAATGCTCTAATTCAACAATTATCTTAATCAACAAGTTTGATTTTTTCTGAACTTAACACATAATAACATATAATAATTGAATGATCTTTTTTAAAAAACAATATTTGTTAAAAAAGACTTTCTTTCTTGTGTTATGTGACCATTAAGCGAAATAAAAGTTAACATTTAATTTCACTACTAGAGGAATAAAATGTTTATTATTAATGATAAGTCCACCATACAGTACCAGGGTTCGAAATTAGCATTAGCCCGGTAGCCCATGGCCAGTGAAAAAGAACCTGGGCTGGTAGAATGTAAAAACTGGTAGTCCGAAAGACTAGTTCAAATTTGGGGTAAAATGATCATGGAGATGTATTTGGCTAGCTGGAATAGGTCTGGACTAGTACTTTTAGAAATGCACTTTTCAAAATGGCCACTGCATTGAAAAGGTTAATTTCGACCCCTGCAGTACCAAAGCATAGGAAAGATTGATGGCATGCAGTTTGAAAGAATAGTTTCCACACACATATTTATATTATAATAGTGATACTAAATTGTGCAAGGGTATATGTGCTAAAGAAAGTGCAAGACAGAGAGGTATGCATGAAATATATCAAGAACCAATCAATATTACCTCCGAAATCATTCCTGGAAAGTAAAGATATTGGTTATTTGTTTCCTTTCAAATAATCCTGAAAATGACAACTTTCTTAGTATCAGATTTAATATATCTACAAATAATCCTGAAAAGTAATTGAACGCTTTGGTGAAATGATAACTTGGATTATTAAGTATTAAGTTATTAAGTTTAAACTAGCTATTTTTGTTATCAAACTGCATCCCCCCCCAAAAAGGTCATGAAAATATTACCCTCAGCTATATGCTTCAACTGGATTGTACAGTATTATGTATTACAACATATATGTATAATGGGAATATCCCCTTGATTTTCGTTTCTACAAAAAATTCCCCAAAAGAACCCTCTTGTTAACCTAACAGAACAATATTAGCTAACCTTGTGAGGGTGATCTGGAAGATCTTGTAGCCAGCGATGAAGGACGCCAATCGAGTGAGCGACTGTTTACCAGATCCTCCCACACCTACCAGCAGTGCCGCTCCTCGTGGAGTGCGGATAATGCGAGAAATCTGAGAATATACAGAGGATATTATAAGAGTGTCTGTGACATACAGTGCCTGAAAATTCTTATTTCCCAAGCTAGAGCAAGAGATGTTCAGGCACTTGTGTCGTAAGCAAAGTAATTAAGGCATGAATAAAATGTTCTATTTTTTACTGAAGTCATGAAAACAGAAAACATGCTTAAATCTACTTTCAATCATATGCTTGCTACCTGCTGTAGACACATTTAGAATGCAGTATCATAGATGAAGTGTGATGTCATTAAAAAGAAATTCAGCTTTCAATCAGAAATCACAACTTTTACCTTTTTATCATGACTATACTGAGTCGAACAACATTAGAACAACGATTGTCAGCAAAACTCTATATTCTTTGATAAAATAACACCATTTAGAATATTTGTCATATGTCAGTCTAACAACACAATGGCTGACTTGTGACTAAATGAAACTTTAAAAAAATAATTCAAAGATATTAAATAGTAATAGCTAGTCCTTTTAGCATTTCTTAATCCATGTGTTTGCATACTAAAAATCGCTAACATATCCCTGATCAACTGAATACTGCATATAATCAATCGCCCCTGGAAGATACTGCAGTGTAACATTTATTTGCCAATATTAAACCAGTGCAAGTATGACGTTAAAATAGTGTGCAGTTATGACGTCACAAGGGTCACATTGCCATAACAATATTGTAATGTGCATGACAAGTGGAAATCTTATTTTCAGCACACTGTCATTGATTTTGTTTGATTAATTTGAGCAAATAATAAACATAATCTTTAACTTCCTTTGATGGTGAATCAAACATGCTTTCGCTCATTTGATACCAAATCATTAACTTGTTTAATGAAAATGGTATTAAATGGAAGGTCGTTTAGTAATTGTATCCTCTATATCTCTCTTTTTCAATCAGAACAATAGTGCTGTACCTTTACAAGATGGACCATGGCATCCTTGAAGAACACTAGATCGAGATGTCCTCCCCGAACAACCTCATTATACTGTGTCACATACTGCAGCAGTTTCTCATTCAAGAAGCTGTAGCTTGGGATCTGGAGAGAGAAAGTATATATAAAGATTATAATTCAACAGTGGAAGACATACTGTAGTGGTCCTACTTGCAAAGGTCCTACTTGTTCCAAAATGGAAAAAATGACGCCTTCAGCAGATCACCTAGGAACAACACTGCATTCCTTACCTACGTCTTTACTCATTTTTATGTAAAATGTCTGATGTCTTTTAAAATAACGTAATTACTATTTATTGACACTATATTACCTATACAAGTGACCTCATAATCTGAGGTAATCATAATGCAACAAAATATATTTATTAGTGATAAAAAAAAAGACAAGATTTTGAGATAGCAAAGCTAGCCCTAAGGAGGAGATTATGCTCAAATGGCGACACTATCTGTGAACGATTTTCAAAACAAGCCAAGGGTAAAGAGAGGTAACCCCAGAGAGAAGGAACCATACAGCCCACTCAAGAAAATATATTTTCTCTCTATCCTCTGTGCATCTCTCCTGGTGTCCAGGATTTAGGCAACACAATCAAATGTTTCAGGGAATGTTTCAGGGGTTAAAGGGAGACTAATCAGAAGGCCTAGTCATAAGCTGGCCCCTAGCTGACCGCTAACGTGACACCCCTGCCAAGCTCTTAGCGCGGTTAATTACTTCGAGCCATTCGACCGTGAACCGAAACTGGGTTCCCTCCGCGCCACGAGACGTGGGCCACAAGAGGGGAATTCCCGTTTGACATCTAATCGCTGATTGGTCCATTGTCATCGTAACGCATATAAACAAGGCAACCATCATGGTGGACAGTCAAACATGGCTAGTGTTTCCGCAATGTCTTGTCGCTGTAAGAACACATGTAATTATTGTCCTTGTTGATACAAATCATCTCTCATTATACAACCCAATTATATAACCAGATGTATATATACACACACTATATTGTTCTGTTGTTTATTGCCTTACTCAACACTTGAGATGCAAGCAGTTTTATTGCAGCCTCGATTGATATTCCAACACTGGTGTGATCAACCATAAAGTGGAGTCATTATGTAATAGTCTGGTCTACTTCCTGGGTGGGATATCCACTTGGTTACATAATCCAAGTAGCAATTATCACTCATTATCAGGGGGTTCCTTACATATTGTAACTAAAATTGCTTTTTCATAATGTGCAGTTATGTTGCAAATATTCGAACTAACCTGTATAGGTTTCAGATTCTTTGAAGAGGATCCTCCTTGGGGTACTTATTGCATAAAATCCTTGATTTTTGATATATGACAGGTTGTAACTATATTTTCCACTTAAAATTAGTTAAAAAACTAAAAAAACGTACTTTGGGTCACCCCTTTCGAGCCCCACCCCTTACGGTTGTCATGCAACCAGGGGCGGATAACTCTAATCTCACCACTTTTCCATCCAGTCATGCAGGCTGAATGAAGGGGAGGTGGGTGGCCCTACCCCAAGGAGGATCCTCTTCAAAGAATCTGAAACCTATACAGGTTAGTTCGATTCTTTTTCAGAAGGGATCCTCCTTGGGGTACTTATTGCATAAGACAGACTCCCAAAGATTGAATCTAAGGCAGTGGCATTCAGACTGCACCCAAAGGCGCACAGAATATACGAATATACAAAGTTAACTCACCCAAAGTACCTTGCGAATCCACCATGGAGGAGACCAACATTGACCTGGGGATTACCTGGCGCACTCGCAGTCGCCTTACTGGTCAAAATACCCCGCCCCCCCCCCCCCTTTTTTTTTTAAAAGAGAGAACGAGGGCAAAAAAGGTACCATATAAACTCCCCGCGGGGGACCTCAGCCAGGGAGGTCACCTTGGGAAAAAAGGACTTGGGCCCTTAGTATCAACGTGATATTAGTGGCATTAGTAACATTTAAAAACAGAACGCACAACCCTCCTCTGCTCATTCAGCTAGGGGGTTGACGACTCTGCCCACCGGAGAGAACTGTCTGACCAAACCGAGCACGCTCCGCAGAGAGCCTGTCGAGTTGGTAGTGACGAATGAACGTGCTAGGCTGGCTCCAGATAGCAGCGGAGCAGATCTCTTCGATGGGCAGGGCCGCTGCGTACGCCTTAGACGTCGCAACTGCCCTAACCGAATGAGCCTTGAGGTTACCCGGGGGCTCACGGCCCTTGTGAACATATGCAAGACAGATTGTCGAGACAATCCATCTTGATATGGTCTGCGTAAAAGCAGGCAAGCCCTGCTTACCTCCCCCATAACAACAAAAGAGTTGCTCATCTCTACGGATGGAGGCCGTTCTTTTGAGATAGGCTCTCAGCGTCCTGCGCACGTCCAGAATGTGTGCGTGCGAGGCCTGAGACCCTGATGCAGCCGGTTGTCTCAGAGCCGGTAATTCTATTGGGGCCGAGACATGGAATGAGTGGGCCACTTTTGGCCGGTAGGAGTCTGGCAGTCTAATGCTGACTCTGTCCCTGTGGAAGACTGTAAGCTCGGGATTGGAGGACATAGCATGTATGTCTCCAACCGTCTGCCAGACGCCACCGCCACTAGAAAAACTGCCTTCCAAGTAAGCAGTTGCAGTGATACTGATGATAAATCCCTAAATTGCGGACCCGAGAGCCAATCCAGGACTATCGAAAGGTCCCAAACCGGGCTGGACCGCCTCACAGGAGGTCGGATCCTGTCCACGCCTGCTAAAAAGCGCTGAACCAGAGGATGTACCCCCAAAAGGGCGCCGTCCACTGGCACATGAAAGGCTGAAATAGCCGTGGAGTAACCCCTGGCAGTAGATGCGGCCAAGCCAGCATCTAATCTAGACTGCAGGAACTCCAAGACAAACACTAGATCTGCAGAAAAGGGATCGAGAACGTCCCTATCTGCACACCAGCGCGAATAGCAGGCCCATCTATCCTCATATTGAATGTTCGTTGAATCCCTCCTCGAAGCCAGTATTGTGTCTGCAACTCGTGCCAGGCCACCCACTGCACCCTGGGGTTGGGGTGGGGGGCTCCGTCCTGGGACAGAAGTCCCGGCCGACACGGTAACAGAGCAGGTGGCATAGCCAGAGACCTGAGTACCTGTGGAAACCAAGTTTGCGCTGCCCACAGAGGTGTGATTAGCACCAGCAGACGCGGAGGATGAGTGGCTAGACGGGCTAGGACCTTGGAGATCAGAGGCACTGGTGGGAAGGCCCACAGAACTCTGTCTGTCCAGTCCTGTTCGAATGCATCCTGGGATAGAGCCCGAGTGTCGGGTATCCTGGAGCAAAACTGGGGTATCTGAAAGTTCGTCCCTGACGCAAACAGATCCACCTGGAATGACCCGTATAACTGGGAGATAATCTCGAATATCTCTCGATCCAGTAGCCACTCGTGGGGGGCAAGGATCCGGCGAGACAGCGCGTCTGCTCGGACATTGTCCACCCCTGGCAAGTACACTGGCAGGACCTGGGTGTCGACTTCGTCGCACCAGAGGAAGAACTGCCATGTCTCCTCCAGGAGGGACGGGGAAACCGTCCCACCCTGTTTGAGAATGTAAGTCATGGCGGTCCTGTTGTCCATTTGGAGCCGGACCACCTGACCCTTCACCTGATCCCTCAGATGTTGCAGAACCAATCTGGCCGCCCTGAGTTCCAACACATTGATGTGTAATTGAGACTCGGCTTGTGACCACAGGCCTGAGACTGTAAGAGATCCCAGAACCCCGCCCCATCCCGTAAGGGAGGCGTCGGTCTGGATCGTCAGGGTCGGCACCGGAGGCTGCAGGGGGTAACCCCGAGTCAGGTGATCGACATTGGTCCACCATAACAGGTGTGGCAAGACCCACTCCGGAGTGACGAGCTGCTTCTCGTAAGACTCCGAGTGGGACCAAAGACCCGCCAAGGCTTGTTGGACGGGTCTCATGCGGAGCCGAGACCTCCAAACCACGTCTACGGTCGCTGCCATGACTCCTAAGAGCTGGAGCCAGACTCGAGCCGTGTGGCATGGAGCACTGAGAAACGAGTTCACAGCCCCCAGTATCTTCGGGACCCGGTCCGGGGCCAGGGATACGATCCCCGGCTCCGTCCGAAACCTGGAGCCCAGGAAGACTAGGTCCCGTGACGGGGCCAGCTCCGACTTTTTGAGGTTCACGATCCAACCCAGCGAAACTAACGTGTGTAGTATGGCCTGGGTGGATTCGTGGTTCTGAAGCTGGGACAGCGCTCTGATGAGCCAGTCGTCCAGGTAGGGATGACAACACCTGCCCTGAGACCTGGCGACCTGAGCCGCTACCAGCATAAGCTTGGTGAATACCCTCGGAGCCGTTGAGATTCCGAAGGGTAACACCCTGAATTGGTAACACTTCCCGTCGAATGCAAACCTCAGAAATTGTCTGAATTCTGGGTGCATCGGAACATGAAGGTAAGCGTCTTTGAGGTCGATGGAGGATAGCCATTCTCCGACCTGCACTGACGAGATCACAGACCTTAGAGTCTCCATCTTGAACGATGGGACCTCTATAAGTTTGTTCATGATCTTTAAATTCAAGATGGGTCTGAACCCTCCGCCCTTCTTGGTCACCAGGAAGTATGTGGAATAGTATCCGCTCTCTTCCTGGCCCACAGGCACTAGCTCTATCGCAGCCTTGCTCAGCAACGCTTTGATTTCTGAGCGGAGGATGTCCGCCTTCTCCGGCGCGGAGGGCACGTTCGTGTGCCGCACCCCGGTAAATGAAGGCGGACCGCGCTTCCACTGAGGCATATGGCCGTCCCTGAGTGTGGACAGGACCCAGGTGTTCGACGTGGCTTTCGCCCAAGCGTCTATGAACCTTGTCAATCGGCCGCCTACAGGGATCTGCCCCAACAAGCAAAAGATGTCCGTCTCCGGCGGCACTCCGGCCCCCGGATTTTTGGACACCCCTAGCGGTACGGGAGGAGCTAGGAACCCTGGTTTGGTTTCCCGCGCCCCCGAAACCCCTGCTTGCCCGAAGGCTGCTGGAATTTCCCGCCTCGCTTTTTGGGACCCTTGCCCCTGCTCCCAGCCTGATGCAGACTAGCTGACATCCAGGCTGCCTTCCCCGTCGGCGCGGAGGAACGAGCAGGAGGAGGGTTGGACATGCGTGCGCGCTTGATGTCTGGATCCTGCACGGTAAGAACCCTAGAGGTCTCCCGGCAGGTCGTGACGACATCCGCAGTGTCCTTCAGTACCTGCTGAGCCCCTGGGAAAAGCACTGGGCCAATCCGAAAGGGTAGGTTCAGCAGGGACTGCTGTGTTGAAGGCATCCAAGTGGACACCGACAACCACAGCCGGCGCATTCCCACAACTGCGCTCATCATTTGGTTAGCGGCACTCCTGATAGAGTCCCGCGCCAAATGACCACCAACCGCGGTTAGCTGCCCGAGGAGCTCCGAGGAGGAATCTCCAGGGATCTCCACCTTCTGCGTTAACTGGACCTGCATGGAGGCCAGATACGCCTGGTGGATTGCAAGCTGAAGCTGTTGTCCCGCATTTCGGTACTGGTCCTCGAAGGACCGATACGAGGACTTCAGATCAGCTGCACCAGCAGTGAAGGGAGGCAGCTGCCGACCTTGTCGCCCGACCGAAGGTGAAACCTTCGGTCGTTGCAAGGAAACCGCGGTATATACACAGTCTCCCACCACCGGAATGTCGAAAAGACCTTCCTCCCCCAGCTGATATCTCTTAGATAAGAAGCCTAGATCGGCAAGTGAACGAGTATCAGCTAGGAGCGGAGCGATCAGATCATCGACCAGTGACGGGAGAATGCGGAGCCCCACTACGGGAGCCTTGCTTCGAGCGAAGGCCTCCCCCGACAAGCGGTAGTCCGATTCCTCTGGCTCGGGGACCGGGGCAGCAACACCAGGAATAGCCTCGGCAATTAAGCCGCGAAGATCCCTGATGGCAGTGGCAGCCGATAAAGGGCCCGAATCCTCCCGAACCTCATCCACGTCCATGGACTCGATCCCGGATCTCCCCGAGAGGCGTGAGGCCAACTCGGAGTCGTCTAGGAAAGAGTCACGGGCGTGGACAAGAGAGCGAGAGAAGACGTCAGCTACCACTGGCTGTCCCGAGCCCCCAGCCCGAGGATCGACCTCGAGTGGGCCCCCCGAGACCTGGGTCTCGAGGGAGCTCGTGGGTCCCGCGTGCGGCCCGGACTGCATCGTCACTGGGACGACGGTCTCGGAGCACGGGGCAGGTGTCCGAGGACGCTGCACCTGGAGCACAGGCGGCGCCTCGTAACCTGGGTTAGAAGCCTTACCCTGGGAACCTACTCCAACGAGCGGCACCAGGTTCGGCGGGGCCAGCGATCCCCCAGACGAGACCTGCCCGAAGCCAGGTGTCTGAGGGGGCTGGTGTGTTTGTGTTATGGTAACCTGGGGCTCCATACTCCGCAGCTCGCGAGCCGGAAGCTGAGCGCCCCGAGGAGACCCCGTGCCTCGGACGAGTCCGACACCGAGATCTCCCCTGGTACCATGAGCTGCATCAGGTTCATGACTCGAGGTCCGGAACTCCGTACGGAGCCCCGAGACCGCCGAGTCAATCATGACCTTCATTTGCTGTGTGATGATTTGCGTGAATTGCGTCATATCAACAGGGTTAAAATTAGTGCTTTGTAGGTTAGGTTGTTGAGGGGAGGGAGGGTGGGTGAAATCCCCGGCTGAGGACCCTCGCTGGTCCTCGACCGAGTCGGGCTTGGATGACGAATCATCGAGACCCGACCTGGCCGAGGACACCGTCGCGGAGGCCGAAGCCTTAACCTTCTTACCACTTAATTTCTTAACTGGTGACTTTTTCACCTTCTTAGCCTTAGACGGGGGGGTCAAGCTTGGTGATGTCCCGCCCGCTCTCCAAGGCCTCGGAGAAGAACTTTAGGTCAACATCCCTCCTTGATCTGGCCTTGGGGGTAAAGGCCTGACATATCCCACAGTCGAGTGGGTGGTGGAAGTCAGAGGCCAAACACTTGAGGCACTCGTCATGGGCGTCGGTGATAGACACCGGCCCTTTACATTGGGCACAAGGCTTGAAAGGCTAGAATCAAAATAGCCAAATCAAGACGTGCACATGCAACATGTGTATATATATAAATATTTTTAAAATATATATATACTAAATACATGGGGGAATTGCAATGTAAATGTTTTTGTAAACATGCATGTAAAAACATGAGCAGAGGCGAATGGCAAAATGCGAAGTAAAAAAGTAAACAAGCATGGCCACACCCCTAACATCACTGAAACAAATAGAACATGAAATATGAATAATTTGCTTGCAGGCCAGTGGGCGATTCGAAATACTCACCGAAAACGAATCTAGAACCCAAATATGATAAAATAAACATGTGGAAAGCCCAGATCTAACCAAATTCCACGATCAAAACAAATCGATCGAGAAAAAATGGCCGCCATCTTGGGTCGACTTTCCCGCCCTACGCGAGAAAGCAAGTTACAAATACACGAAATCTAGTACAAAAACCGAAAAGCCATTCGACCCTACTGTAGAAAAGGTAGAAGTTACCACACATACAGCTTTGTTATGGGCAATTTTCTTTGCGATTGTACGTAAACTCAGAAAAACTTCTTGAAAACTTCGTGCGACTTGTCAGTTCAATGACAGGAAGAAAAGTGGTGAGATTAGAGTTATCCGCCCCTGGTTGCATGACAACCGTAAGGGGTGGGGCTCGAAAGGGGTGACCCAAAGTACGTTTTTTTTAGTTTTTTAACTAATTTTAAGTGGAAAATATAGTTACAACCTGTCATATATAAAAAATCAAGGATTTTATGCAATAAGTACCCCAAGGAGGATCCCTTCTGAAAAAGAATATAGGTGTCTTGTCTCTTGGTAGTATTCGAGTTGTAAACCAGAAACAAATAAATTAAAAAGTAAATATTTGATTAAAACAGTATCTTAATTCCATATATTACACAATATATTTAGATAAATACAAATACAAATATGATTAGCAAACAGGCTGAAATAGCCTATATAAAAACTTCTTAAAATATAACAAATAAGTTACATATAATATGGAAAATATTTGTAAATATTTCAGGTATATACATATATATTTTGGTATGTGTGATTAATGTTTTCAATACATCATGAGTCTTGCTAGTCCAGCATACTAGACGTCTTCCTACGTAGACTAGGATCCCAAGCCTATTTTATCATCAGCAGCTTCCGATGCGATTCTTGATCGGAAGGCTTTTTTCACCTTCAAACAGTTCTGACTCGATGAATACGAAATACCTGGTGTAAATCGACACACCGATCGAAAGATCAACCCTTTAGTTACTACATCCGACCGTTGTTTTACTGAAGAAAATTTTTCTCAATATTCAGCAACATTTAATTCAAAGCTGCCCCCTTCTTTTCAGATGTCATGACCTAGAAATCGAAATTGCGGAACGGTTCAGAAACGAACCGGAATTCAGTAACAGTGATCTCTGCATCTCCGGGTTCTTTTATATATTCACTTGTTTCAAACCCAGCAACAGGACATATTAAGTCATTCTTCTTTGTATCATATTGCTATTATTGACATTGATGTTTGCCAAAGCCGTTTATCATCAAAGAAATTTCGTTTCATTAAATATAATCTTTTTTTTCACATGTTGATTTTCCTGTTTTATTTTCACTAGACTACGACATTCAATATTTCATAATCTTCTTTTGTCAGCTCTCTCATTTCTGTTAATTTATAATTCAAATACTTAGTAAAAGCCTGTTATATAAAATTAAGATGAATATTTGTTTCGTGATATCAAAGTACGATGTTGAATTAATTATTTGTATATGTGCAGAAACCGAACCATTGTAAAACATTTTATTACGAAGTCATTATAATCGTTGTAATACGAAATTGTCTACAAAATTAACTGCTGTCAAATAGAGACTGGCAGAAAAGAAGACACATTGCATATGCTGCAAATTACGATGATTATTTTTAACATAAAAAGGGGTGTCGACAGTAAAAAATAAATCATATATCGCTCGTCCAATGATAGAGATTTATGATAGTTTTTATTGAAAATATAATATATACTCAACTTTTGCCACTTTTATTTCCATATAATCGACTATAGAGAATTATGAAAATATTATAAATGTAACATCCTTTGGTTATTCTATATGAATAATCATATTTAAGAAGTATATATTAATGTTTCAGGGGATGTCTTAAATATCAACTCCTGTAAATGGATTGATTGATAGATCCGAAACCCTAACTTCGTAAAATTTAATTGATAGCAAGGCACAGTTGACGTGATTGATAGTTTGATATATATAAATTTGAAGTGAATCTGATCAAACCAATTGACATATTTTTTTTCAAATGTGTCTATAGGTTTGCAGAAGAAACTTGATGTGTTAAAATCATTTTGCCTCAAATGGGGTCTAGAAGTTAACCTTGAGAAATCCTCTATAATAGTTTTTAGGAATGGTGGATATCTCAGAAAATCAGAAAAATGGTTGTATGATGGTATAAGTATGAATGTTTTATCTCATTACAAATATCTTGGTATCATTTTCACATCCAGATTAAACTGGTCCAAAGCATGTGAAACATTAGCGTTACAAGCAAGAAAGGCTTCGTTTCCAATATTTTCTCTACTTAAAACTTATCAGAATCTATCTCTTAGTGTTGCATCTACAATATTTGACAGTAAAATCGCGCCAATTCTGCTTTATGGTGCAGTAATATGGGGTTTTACATATCGTGAAAATATTGAAAAAGTACAGAGTTTATACTTCAAAAGATATCTTTGCGTCAGCAATAATGTATCTTCAAATGTTGTGCTTGGTGAAACTGGGAGAAGCCACCTATGCGTGTATTATTTTTCCCGTTGTATTAAGTATTGGTGTAGACTACTCCATATGGAAGGTTGCCGATATCCAAAGGCATCCTACGAAATGTTAAAATCATATGACGACAATGGTACTTGGACTTGGGTATCTCATGTCCGACTTCTTTTATTTCATTCAGGATTTTCTTACGTGTGGATATCACAACAGTGTGGGAATGTTACAAGTTTTATTAGTGCTTTTAAACAAAGATGTAAGGATATAGATATCCAAAATTGGTACCATAAAATATCTTCTTCCTCATTCTTAAAACATTACTCATCTTATAAATCTATACTTGAGCCTGAAAAATATATTTTAGAGTTATGCCATGACAAAGATCTTTTACGCGTGTTATTCAAGTTTCGTGGTATGAGTCACAAACTTAAGATACAACTGTGTCGCTTTAATAAGGTAACTACTGACTCTGTTAAATGTGATAAGTGCACATTTAATCTTGTTCAAGATGAGTATCATTTCTTGCTCATATGTCCATTTTATTCACAACAACGATCACTGTACATCCCTAATTTCTATACTATAAATCCTACCAGATCAAAGTTTAACCAGTTACTCACAACAAAAGATGTAAAACTGTTGAAAAATGTTGCCATTTATCTTAAACACAAATAATGCTTCACCACCTGTACATGTGCTCAATATTCCTTCATTTTTGTACTCTTGGTCATTTGGCCATACATACTGAATAAAACTCTTCTCTATGATATGTGAGATCGTTTTTATTACGAAATTCCATAAAAGGATCCGATCGTTGTTGTATTTTTGGTGAATTTTTTTAATAAGTAGTAAATGAAGAAATCTGGTAAGTATATGATTCTATTCAATTAACGAATGCACCACATATTAAAAAAAACACGAATTTGGATATCAACCTCGATTAACAAATGTATATGAGAAGATGTAACGGTAAGTTGCGGTCAATGGGTAATAGTAATTTAGAAACAAACACATACTGTTTTACGCTTATATATTTATATCATACTTTAAACAAATCACGATCAAACGTAAGATAAATTGGTTTGTCTATTATCATTTTTATGAAAGTCACTAATATCCAAATTTCAATTTCATATTTGCGTCTTAATTGTTCAAATACGTTGTTGTTGTTGTTTTGCGTAATAAGAAATATGATAACTCATACTTACCTCATTTTAATATTTTTATAGTATAAATTAACACAAATCAACTATTGTAATGTAAGCTCTCAAAATGAAACATCGTATTGAAAAAAAATCGGCAAGGAAAGAATCTAACTTAAATATTTATAACAGCTTGAGACTCTAAACGTTGGGTGCGCAGTCATCGCACATAAACCGACGTTTAGATTATCTGAACTAGAGTCTTGCCTACTCGAAAGCAACAAGTGTTCGAAAATTATGAACCATTATTCCTTCTAACATTTCTGAGAAGTAGAATGAACTTTTTGATGCCTCGGACACCATGGAAGGAGACATATATAAACATATTTAAAATACCAACGCCATCTTGGCTATTTATAGTACTTTACATCCGGCAGTGAGCAGGCGAGCAATTGCTTCCGGCGCAAATTAATCGTAAAACCAGTCAAAGTATTTCCCAGAATACAACGCAACTTCCGGTAAAAACAATAACAAAGTCAAAGAGACCGTCCCGGCATTTACTCGATCTTTAGGTTTTGCGCAGATCAGATTAGTCTCCCTTTAAAATATCTGTAAGTCTGAGGTCACTGACTTACCAAATTTTACCTTTGACATGTCTAAAACATCACCCTTGAGTCAATGACTTGCCTGCTATTGAAAACAATCAACTATATCAACAGTGGCTTGACTTCCAGACAAACCTTTGTGACTTAGAAAATAAATCTGCTGTAAATCCATGACTTATTATTGAGTCCCATGGTTCATACAGCCAAAACAGAATACAATTCCAGTACTTTTCAAGGACTTTTCAAGGACATTTTAACATTTTTCAAGTACATATATTCGCAGACTTCTTTATACTAATTATATTAATAAAGCTTCCCACAGCAATGATTTAATTACCCTTTTACCATGAAAGACAAATAACTTAAATAATCAACACATACTTGAATTTAAAACATTGTCTGTGTTTGTCTTCTTTCAGTATCATTTTGAAAAAGTTGGATTTGTAGACGTAATTACTTTCGATTTCACAGCCGCATTTCATATTAAATTTCAGCCCGCTCTCTCTCATATTTCAAATGTCAATATGGTACGATTGCATAGTGTGCAGAAAGCGTTTCTCTTGTCACAAGATGGCTTTACCCATCTTTAAGCAGGATTGCTTAACCATTTAGCGTTGAAAACGCACAAACCACGCTTGCAACTCACAACTGACAGATTTGACGTGTACGACAAAGTCAAGTGACATAACTTTCGGTTTTGATGCCGCCATTTTCCAAAGTGCCGCATTTCGATATCACATGCGAGAAAACTAACGACCAATCAAACGTTCAGGCTATGATTACGTCACGTCACGTACATTATGAATGAAAGCCTCATTGTGATTTTACAACTCAATGAATTATAGTATTATTTACAAATATGGAATAACTGTTAGATTATGCTAAACACGCAACATTTTACTGACATTGACACGTTTATTCACGCTCAATACTTTTGGTTGACATTATTACATTTTTATTGACATTCTTATGTCACTTTGAAGCTCGATTTATTCAAGAACGAGTGCAGAATATAATGAAAACATATGACAGATTATTGCGTCTGAACGAGTGGATAATTATTTATGCGAACTCTCATTGGTGGATAAAAGGGTGTGTCATCGTTTCAAATTCTCATTGGCTGATATATTTGGTGACTCAATAGACATACGATACTTACTTCCCAGTTCGAATCGAAGTATTTAGACACTTCAAAATGATACTAAACGAGGAAAAACACAGACATTGTTACAAATATTTTATTTTTCACAAATATCTTCAAATCGTTTGACCAGCAGTGGTTGGTATTTTTTCGCCAATGCAAACGCTGTGGAGTTGTTTCCATGCGCCATTTTTTTTAATAAAAGATACTTCCGTGTTTTAGATTGTGATCGATGTCAGGGTAAATTCCAGTACATTTTTGAAAATTTCAAGGACATTACCGCGATATTCCAGTACTTTTTAAGGACATTTAGTAAGCATTGTAAATTCAAGGTGAGGTGAGTTGTGGTTTAACGCCGCTTTCAAGAGTATTTCACTTATATCGCGGCTGCTAGTATTACGGCAGGGAGAAAGCCCGCAACGCCATGTGGTTATGCATTGCGGTGAAACCTGCGAGCATCGGCTGGAACTAGCGAACCATGGGTGGTACTGCAATGAAATTCAGTGTAGCATTGCACCCAAACCTTACTGCGTGTAGAACAGTTCTCTACTGCAGACAAAGTTGCCGTGCCCCTTTTTAAGGACATTTAGTAAGCATTGTAAATTCAAGTACTTTTCCAGTATCAAAACAAAATTCAAGTACTTTTCCAGTATCAAAACAAAATTCAAGTACTTTTCCAGTATCAAAACAAAATTCAAGTACTTTTCCAGTATCAAAACAAAATTCAAGTACTTTTCCAGGCCCGTGCGAACCATGTTGACATATTCAAGATTTTTCAACACCTGTGTTTACGCAATATGAAATTTTAAACTACAAACCTGCTCATAGATTTTTGGCGCTTCAAATGCTGCATCGTCTGCTTCGTCGCCAGTAGGTTCTGGTGGTTCTCTGAGAAAGTCCACAAAGTAGGGTTCAGGATGAAGCTCATTCACTGCTTCATCTCCTGCGTGACTCCTCAACACATTCACTATAGCATTGTTGAACCATTGCTTGTCTTCTGGGTTTGTGAATCTTTAACAGCAGAAAAGAATATTCAGATTTCAAGTTGAACCCAATGGTCTTGATCTGAAGATATCACCTAACACTCAGTATCCCTTAAACTATAATACAGAATTTAAAAGACAAAAGTGCTCTCTGAGAATATCTAATCTCTCTGTAAGCCCTTTTGATGCACACTTTTTTATCCTCCAAACACATAATTAAATTGTCAGGTCAAAAGGTCTTCATTTTTTCCAGGTCTGATGGTCTTTGATCGGCTTGAAAATCATGACCTCAACTGAGAGGTCTAGTGATGTGGGGTGTCAAGTTTCAAAGCCCCATCACTTACCATCCAATTATTACCAAAGTTTAACATTTCCCAAAATTATGATTTGATTTTATGGGTATCCAAAAGATTGATTTTCAAGTATCAAATTTATAGCATTCAATGATCAAAAGTAAACGTCACCGTTAAAGTTGTCAGAAAATGTGTCCTGGCCAAGATCAAATTGCAAATGCAAAACTCAAACACTATAATGGTTGTACTTTTATAAATATTCATCTCCCCAAATTCTGCTTATTGTTGTATATCTAAAACATTCTTCAAGTTTCATAAAGATTCATACAAATTACAAAATGCGTTTTAATATTCTCACCTATCTGCTATGACCCTTGTACACTCGTGTTTCCACAGGGCATAGATAACTGCTCTTGTTTGACATTCTTCAGTGGCGATGTTCAACATTCCCTGCCAGATCCTAGACAAATCTCTCAAGTTGAAAATGTAGTGAAACTTGGCAGGTGTGGGCAGCATCTTGATCTGAAGTTGAAGTTTTATTAAAAATTGAGAGTAAATAGAGAAACAAAGGAAGTATATGGGCCTATACAGTTGCGGGGAGCGCTTGGTAAGAACTCGGGAAAAAACAAATCTTTCAGGGCAATTATGTTGCGCTTAGTAGTAACGCCGAAAGTACAAATCCTTCAGGGTAATTATATAGATAATGTACCACTGGTGAGCAGCGTTTGCGCTGGATATAAGGGGTTGAAAATATTATTATTAAGAACAAAATACAGAAATATTGCTTACATCAAATCAATTACAACAATTTACTGGTTATGTGTTTGAACTTCTGAGAGAATCAAATCTAAAGATCGGGGATCAGAAAAGTTATTGGCAAGTAAATCAAAAAGGGAAATATTGAGTCAATGTACAATAATTTGCAATAAATATTGTGTTCAAAACTTTTTTGAGAGTGAATGAGTGAGTGAGTGAGTTGGTGTTTAACGACGCTTTCAAGAGTATTTCACTTATATCGCGGCTGCTAGTATTATGGCAGGGAGAAAGCCCAGAACGCCATGTGGCTATGCATTGCGGTGAAACCTGCAAGCAACGGCTGGAACTAGCGAGGTGAGGTGAGGTGAGTTGGTGTTTAACGCCGCTTTCAAGAGTATTTCACTTATATCGCGGCTGCTAGTATTATGGCAGGGAGAAAGCCCGCAACGCCATGTGGCTATGCATTGCGGTGAAACCTGCGAGCAGCGGCTGGAACTAGCGAACCATGGGTGGTACTACACTGAAATTCAGTGTAACATTGCACCCAAACCTGACTGCGTGTAGAACAGTTCTCTACTGCAGACAAAGTTGCCGTGCCGTTGCCGATTCGAACCCAGACTTCTTGATCTGAAGCCGAACGCGCTAACCACTGCGCTATCCCGCCCCAACTTTTTTTAGATAAATAAATCTAAAAACAGGCATCAGAAAACCTATTGGCAGTGTATGAAAAAAGCAAGAAGTGTTACCAGCGCGAAACTATGATTTTGTCAATTTTCATGGTAAAATTAATTTTAAAAAGTTATCAGTCCAGATCAAAAGTAACCAGGTTACAGACTGTTGGCCGGGCCTTATTTCATTCAAAGATATTGGCAAGCGATCCAAAATAAAAACATTTTGATGCACATAAATGAATATATTCATGGAGTACAATACATCAACTTGAACCATTAGGATTCAAATTATGCATAGGCAATTTGGCATGAAAAGATAACAACTTTTATTATATATGGTTTATTAACCAGCAAATCTGATTTTACTTTTGCAATTCAGTGTGATGATTGGAAAGAAAATCCATTTGAAAGCCAAACCTTTGTTTGTTGCCACAACACTCGTGTTGCTGGTACAAGGTCTTCGATTGCCTTACAGATAACAGGCAAGAACCGTGTTTCACAGAAATAGCCACTTCCAATGATACCTAGAATCAAAGAAATCTTTTATCAAAATGGTATTTCAAAGTAAGGTCCAAAGAAATACTATTTGAAATCCTGTAAAACCCTAAGAATGTCTAACATTCTTGTGACAATCCATCTTTCCTCTGTATAAGTGGCTGATAGGGTGCCTTTTTTTATCCTTTAATTGCAGTAAATATTGCACTCAATGTGGACTAGATGTCCATCTGCTATTATTGTATATTTCTCATCTGATGTAAGTATAAGATTCTGGAGCAGGAAAGGGATAAAATCTTGAAAACTTGTACTTTTGTTATTTCTTGTAGCTTTACAATGGATATGTATTAAAAAAAACTTCAATCAATGTGTGAATAACTGTAGCAAATACAAAGTTGTAATCATATGTTTCAACAGTACCATATATTAGAAAAAGGCTAATGTTATCAATGATAAGTCCTGCATCAAATACTCATACAAATTTTTGAAAGGACTCATAAAAAATGAATCTGCGATAAAATTTTTATGTAGAATTTGCTTATTTATTTAGGGACTCACTTGTATCTACCGGGACTCACAAGAGCTTGATATAGCGAGTTCCTGGACTCTGCATGTCATATTTGTAAATTTATCACTGTGTTATCAAGGATTTTATCATCACTGTGATATACACTACCAGTTGTCAGCCTCCTCTCATTTAGCTGTTGGAGGCAAAAGTGAAAGACAGTGTCTAACCACTTGTAGAGATCAAATATAACACATTTGTGGTGTAAAAGAATTTCTGTAGATATATATTTATCATCCAAAACTGGCTCCCACAGTAGATATCGCTTGGGTGAGATCAAGCGATATCTACATTGTAGATATCGCTACAATCAAATCGTCATAATCCTATTACATCATCAGTTAATGACATCACAAAGCTTTGGCATCAATTAGAACACTGCTGACAATGCTATGACATCACAATGGTGATGAGGTAACAATGCTATGATGCCATAATGCTTATGACGTCACAATGCTATGACCCTCACTGAGATCACTGCTGTAGAAGCTAAATGGCAGTTTTGTTTCAGAAATGTCAGTATTTGGCTAATACTTGTTGTAGAATGATTTTGAATGATAAATAAAATCTCACCCTCGTGTCTTCTGATATCAAATATATCAACACTCGTTGATTAAAGTAAAAATATCCTCGGCAAGCCTTGGATATTTGTAACTTTAATCAACGAGTGTTGATATATTTGATATCAGAAGACACTTGGGTGAGATTCTCTATATATATACCAAAGATCTTGTCAATAGAGTTGTTGGAGGGCAGGGTACAGTTGAAGATACAGAACTGTCGCTTGAGCCTCTGAGGAATGTCGTTTCGACCTCCGCCTGGATGGATCATGGCCGCAATGAACTGAACATCGATGATGGAGAGGAAATCTCCAGGCTTGTCCAGACTGTACATTCCATGCATCTCCATCATCTGACGTGTGATCTCATTCGTCACCTGGAAATCAGTCAGATATAAAATTAGCATTGGCCGTAGTTCATGACTGGCATTTTAGAAGTTGAGGTAATTCATAAAATTTGTCTTCTTCTCTGCTAGTCCATGGTCTAATAAAACTAGTACAGCTTGAATGAACGAACAGTTGGAATTAAAATACACATTTGTCATGTTGCAGTTTTGACACTGGCACAAAGCTGCCTACTCTTCTTTCAGGTTATGTGTAATAGCAATTTGGGAACATTTTGTAATTTTTAGGTGTTCAATAATCTTTGTCTGACTTTGTTTACTGGGTTTGAATTACTCTGGTACTTTTAGGCCCCTCAAAAAAATTTTTTCTGGTTTCCGCCCGCATCAGTTTCAAACCCACTCCTCAGGTCTTTTTTTCTAGTTTTTGAGAAAAGTAAGATAACTATAATTTTTAGCCTCAGAAAACATTGGACATAGAAAATGTCACTCATTTCTGTTGAGATGGAGTTTAGGGGTGAGAGTATTGACTATTTGGAATAGTAACACATATTTCAGAGGGTTTGTGATTTATTTATATAAATAATTGTATAAATTTTGTTTTTTTTATCTCTTCATTCCCCCCCCCCAAAAATGTCATAACAAAAATAAATCACGTCATCGCATCATTTTTTCAGCCTGTAAAGAACAGAAACATTTTTATTTATTTTTAGGGCTTAGTTATAATTCAACTCTGCAACAGTTCAGAACTCCATTCCTCCATACAGAAATTTAAGATATGACATTTTTAATTCCACAGAAGAGGTGTACAATTTGCAACATTGGTGTACAATCATATTTTAGAACTGCCATGTGTACAAAATACTCTAAATAAGAGTACAAGTTGGCAGACCTGTACTGGTGAGTGCAAGTCGTTGCACTTAACCTAAGCGTCTTTTGACAAACATGACAATAGACTAACCTGACATTAAAGCCACTTTGTTAGCAGAAAAGAACAGAAAAAAATGATTCGCCATAACTAACCTGATCTCCCCAGTCATTGATGACGGGCATGTTGATATCATCCACGAAAACAGTCATCTTTCTTCCACTGGGAGGGCCGTATGTGCTACCCATTCTTTTCTCCACAAAACTCTCCACAGTTCTCTGCAAATCATATATTTTTGCATTATATTTACAAGGAAAAGTAAGCCTTAATTCATAGAGCATTTATCAATTTGAAAAAACATCTGTTGTCTATCATGTCAATGAATATCATAACAATAATTTTCAATGAAAATTCTGGAGTGGTAACCTCTAAAATGCATCACCACATTGGTAACTTCCGAATACAAATTTCAATGTTTTTAATCAATGCTCCGGATAAGACCTTTGAACCTTGAGTTGAAACCAAAAAAAGCCACAGCAACACAGCATAGTTTACATCCATACGACATTTTAAATTTCTTAGTCATAAATTTTCAAGTTATGCTCCGAAGCCATGAGAACACTTTCATCTTAACCTGCTATACTAAATTTATAGCACATCAATTTTCCTCTCATAACTGGCGCCAGTTCCCATTATCACTATATATAGAGATAATTCAAACATTGCTGCATTTCCATAAAGTGACCATCATGTTGGCAAAATTATGTGAAATGAAAAAAAATATGCTATATTGTACCCAATTTTACAACTTTTTAATAATAAAAGATATGTACACTTATAGAATATTCACATATTATTACTCAATCGTGGTGAGATCACTCATTAGATAACAATGAGTTGGTTACACACATGTGTGATACCAGTGTGTGTTGCCGTAACGTCATAATCGGCGCGTGACATCATAATCGTTTTGGCTGACATCACAATGTTAGCCGTGCGACTGCAATAGCGGGTGATCTATTTGCAAGTGAGCGTCACAAACAACCATTTCCTTGCAATTCAGCGCTATTTATATCATTGAGTAATAAATAAAATACTAAACTCGCTCCCGTTTGATAACATGTTTATAAAACTTTTGAGCGCATGGCATCAGTATCTAACTCACTTTCGCTAGTTAAAATACCAAGCCATGATTCACTTGTTTCATAAACATGTTATCAAACGGGACATCGTTTAGTATTCTATTTGTAACACATAACATGTCATTAAACTAATAGACAATATACTGTTATGCCGGAGTGAAGTTTACCCTACTCCCAGAGCTGATGAATGGCTTCAGTTGTTTTTATTTTTCAACAAATGTGCTCTTAAATTTGTCTTTATCAAGTAAGTCATGAAAATATTACCTTCATTTATAGAATATCCTCTCAAATTTCAAATTTCATTTTCTCAAAAAATACCCCGATAGAACCCTCCTTTGAACTCTTGTGTGGTAGTGTAGCAGAGCTAACTGTGAAATTTGGGTGCAATGCGCCGTTATACTAGCATAGGAAAGTTATGAAAATGCAGCAAGGCTTAAATTAGCCAGTGATGGAAACTGGCACCAGATATGACTTGCGAAGTTACCTGGTTATACAACTTATTATAATGATACTTTTACTTTTTCCAAATGGACCTGATTCAACTTTATAGCTGATCTGATATTTACCTGAAACATTATTGGTGTTGAAGCTGAAGAGAAGTTGAAACTCTTGGAAAGATGCGCATCTGGATCGTACTTGTCCATGTAGCCCTTGATCATCACAGTCTTAGCTGTACCTTGCTCACCGATCAACAACACAGCCTGATTTATGACAAAATATAAAATGTTAAAATCAATATGTACGCCACCATGACATTCTTACTTTCTGGTTTTGTATACTCTAAAAATATATATGCCTAATTGTTGTGTATTCTTCTGGATTGTGTTTCCTTATTCCTCAATGCCAGGAGAAATGTACGGAGAAATGAGAAAAAAATGGAATATTTTTAGTGGTATGAATCTTCCTTCCGAAGTTTCCTCCCTTTGCCCATTCATATGTATAATTTCTGAATTCATAAACTAATCAATTAGGTGACTATTCAGAATTTAAGTGTACTGTTATCTTGGTATAATAACAGATCTCAACAAATTCCCCTCATTGTATATATTTTGTTAGATATATATTAAGAATAGACTGAGATCTACATTTCAATCAAAATGTCAAGCAAATTTGTAAAATTTGTTTTATAAAAAAATTTATTTTGGAAACTCAACAATTGGAATATATTTGTAATCAAGTTACCTTGTTCTGTTTGGAGATGGTCTCAATAAGGAAGTTAGTTCGGACATTGTCAACATTTGGCACAAGGATTGAAGCAAACTCAGGCACACTGTCTGAAGGGTAGATGTACTCTTCCACTCTCTCCGACCAATGTAACCATGTACCTGGACAGAAAATATGATACAGCAATATAAAATGCATCAATGAATTGTAAATGATATCTTATGAAAAAACAAATTTTGTAGATATGTACCAGTGATTTGAAGCCTAGAAATGTGAAAAAGACAAATGTCCTGAGTGGGTGTCTGGCAATAGGCCATTGGCCTGAAGCTCTTAAAATACTTCTAATGAAATTATTCAACTAAAATTATTAATGATATTTCATGCTGTAATTTGTATCAAAGGTTGTGTCAACTTTTAAATTTTCACAGATTAATTACTTTTTGAAAGGTGTCAAGATAAATATTCATGATTCATTAGGCTAATATGTATAAATAACATTGAAATTATTTATCAGCCTGAATGTCCTAAATCAAGTCAAGTTAGTGGGAGGTTATTTGAAAATGAAACAGAACAATGGCCTATGGCCTGCTGCAATATAAGTCCCTGTGTACGTATATTCCTGACAGTACAACATATGATATTGCCGGACCTCGGCAGCATTAGTTTTTTCTTTTGCCTTATTATTTATATATGCCATCATGAACTGGCAATGACCTCAAAAAGCTCAAATGATCTTTCTGCCAAAATAACAAAATGCTCTATTTCCATATTTCACCGCAAAAAAAACAACAACATTATTTTTGGTTATTTTATCTATCATCTCACCTTGATCACTGACGAGATATTCAAATATGGTTTCTCCAGCCTTGATAGGTGGGTAGTTCAGCTTGCTTGCATGAGCTAACATGAACTCCTCCATCTTGGCTCTATCCTCAAGTTCCAGTAGAGCGCCCAGACTCCACATGAGAGCAAAGATAAACAAACGCTCAAGGTGATCGGACGGCAAGCAGCCCTTGTCATCTTTCTTCGGAATCAGTCCTTCAAGGACATCACAGGACTAGAAGGTAAAATGGCATTGACACAATAAAGAACTTGAAACTAAACTCAGGGGAAAGGAAATACTGGTTTTGAAAAAGTTAGAAACCTGGTGACACACTCAAAGCCATGGTTAGAAACATTACAAAAACATTAATCCAGAGGCAACAATCTTTTTTTTGCCTTTGGGCAAATAGGCATCATGAAGGTTCTTTGAAATGTCAGATTTTCAATCAGTTTGGAGAACATCCGTAGGAAAATGTTTGTCCTTGTTTCTGGCAAAATCACACCAAGAATCCTTTAGAAAGCAATTATGCTGTAATTTATGATATCTGAGAGTTGGTATTGGTAAAACATAAGAGGGACTACAGAGTAGAGACTAAAGGTGAATGGCAAACAAAGACCACCATTTTGAATGTTTGCTGCACCACTGTAACAGATTCTTCACTGTGACTGATATCATCGGCAAAATATATCATATGCTTTGCAACACAGCAGGAGTCTGGAGGGCTATATCTGTTTATCCAATATCCATATCTATTTATATGGAGTAACATAAAACATGCCTTCATCAGGCCAGTCTTGCTTCTATTCCTTCAAGATAACCCTAAAATGTTGAGTGAGGTGAAGAGAGTTGGGGTTTAACACAGTTTTCAAAAGTATTTCATTTACATCAAGGCTGCTTGTATTATAATTGCAGGGAGAAAGCCTGCAACGCCATGGTGGCTATGCATTGCGATGAAACCTGCAAGCATCGGCTGCCCTAAAACATTGATCCTACATAAGTCATCAAGCTATTTATTTATTATATATCTTATCAGAGAAAGTAGAGTTACCTGTCTGATCTGGTTACACTGCAGGGTGTCCATCTTGGCGTTGAGATTGAGGTTGACATGAAGAAACACGTCTTCAAATATTTTGTCGTACAAATTGAGAAGAATTTCAGCCTCCTGTGCATTTCTTGTCCGTAACCACCCCTAAAAATTATTTTAAATACAAGCTTTACAATGGAGAGTTTCCTACAAAATCTGAAATAATATTTGGAAAGTAAGAACTTTCTATTGTACAAAGAAGTCATTGTAACACAATGTAATTGTACTTGGTATAACAACAGTAGTTTTATGAACAGCTTAGTCATATGAAACTATGAAACTTAAGTTTTGTATCCAAACAGAAACGTAACTCAAATAATCACTCCTGATCTGTCTGTTTATTTCTTGATATCAATAACTTCCACTTTATCACCAAATGTCCATTTTGGTAAATGTCTACAAGCCTAGATTACATGGAGATTATATCCCAACAAGTGTGTCACATTACTTTTATGAAACGAGTGTGAATTTTTGTATCACCCAAGCGAAAGTGAGGGTTATACACAAATTTGCACAAGTTTCATAAAAGTCATAATGCACACTTTCAAGTGTAATAATTTATTTATTACCAATTCTAGTTCATTTGAACCGCGTTAAGATAACAAGACGGAAAACTTCTCTTGCCATGTTACAGACGAAGAAATACAGGAAGTTGCAGTGAAACAATGTTAGTTAGGCAAACGTGATATGTGCACATGTACTCGTTATAAAGAAAAATACTAACCTGAAGAATAGGTCTCCAATCTAAAGCTGAACTGCTCATGTACACCATACCGTTTCTTGACACAGTAGCAGGGGAAGCATTGTCGATGTTGTGCACCTCAAAGACAACTTTGCAGTTTGGCGCCATTGGGATACGATCACCGTTAGCAAGTGTCAGAGTTTTGTTGTCATCCAGTACAGAGTTCAGATTCTCAATCCAGATAGCATCAACAGGGCCATCCAACACAATCCATACATTCTCACCTGAAAATTATATTTTAGTGCAAATTTAACTGTTATTTGATATTATTCAATAAGCCTCTTAAAAAAAAAAAAATATGAAAAATAAATCTTATTTCAGTATGAAAATACCTATATATTTTGTAGCTGTAAATGATCATGAATAATAAGGTTAATAAAATATAATGTCCTGCACACAAAATTGTATTTTGCTATGATACAGATTTACAGTGGCTGCACTTGATTTGCAGATTTGAGTATCGAACCTTTGTTATTGGCCACCTCGATCCTAGAGTCAAGCTAGAACGTTCTCCCGGTTTTGCAATGTTAACTCAAGCTGTGACATCACAATGCATTATTGGTAGTGCAACGAGTCAAACATACACATTATATAATGAAGGAAATATAAAATTTTATAACATAGATACAAGTTCACATGAAGATTAGCTATATTTTTTCAACGGAAAATTTTATTGCTTGTGTTGATAGCTGAGGTGAACTAGAAGGTGTTTAAACTCGTAAAAACAGATGTCTCCCCCTTCCTCCAGTTTTTTCAATTGTAAACCTCCAAAAGACAAAGTCCAATTTGTTGCCATGGAAACAGAACAAAATTAAATTTTTACAGTTCAAACATCCCAAAGGCACATTTAAATTATATCGAGAGGTAGTGTACCAAATTTGGTGAGGATAGCCCCCATAGTTTTAGAGATCTGCTCTGGAAACAGACCCCACCCTTCTAAAGTGCAACGTCCAAATTGTTGCCACTGAAACTGAAAAATATCAAATTTTATAAAGTTCAAACCCCTAAAAGGCAAAACTACATGATATGGGGAGGATTGGTGAACTAGTTTTAGAGATCTGCTCCGGAAACAATCCCTACCCTTCAAATAGACTAAGTCCAAATTGTTGCCATGGAAACAAAGATTTTTTTTAAAAATCTGAAACCCTCAAAAGGCACATCTAAAGGAAGCTGTATACCAAATTGGTGAAGATTGGTCAAGTAGTTTTAGAGGTATGCTCCTGAGACAATGGGAACGCCAATGCCAACAATATGACTCCCGACCCTTCAGAGGAGACATAATTCTGTGCTATGCTGTGAGTCAATTCTCAAGTCGTGTTTGATGCATTTAATTTGATTTGAAACATCAAAGCGTATGCGTAGACTCAATCCTAGTGTTGTTAAATCAAATGCAGCCAGTGTGATGTTCACTTGTTAAGTTGTTTGTGACATATGGGGCATCTTCATAATGATCCGCTGGAGTTAGCAATAAATATATATTGCATATATGACAGGTTTACTTGATTCGGTGATTATCTCACAAGATTTTAAAATAGGGTGACTAAAATCTACCTTTCTTTGCTTTTAGGGTTCGTCTCCATAAAGTGGAGAAAATGCCATCTGTCCAATCATTGGTTGCCACATCAAGTCGACCAAACATTTGGGGTGCTGTGATAGCTTTAGGGTTCATCCTCATCTCTCTGTGTGGATTTCCACAGTCTGTCATAGACCTCATTAGAACATGGATACAGCAAGTCTTGCCTGCACCGCTTGGTCCTAGGGCCATCATGCCGTGACGTACCCGCTGGGTCTCAAACAGCTGTAGAAATAGAAAAACAGTCATTTGCTCAACACCTCACAAGGATATGCATGATTTATCATTTAAAGTAGAAGATCTAAAAGAAAAAAATCTCACGCAATACTTACCTTATTTATGGTGCTACAGAAAAGAAAGTGGGCTAGTGTGAAAGCAGTTTACGTTTCTAATATGATTACATTGACTATGTTATCAAAGGGGGTGCACCATTTCAAATTGCAAAAGAAGCATCCCGTTTTTACTATGATTGATATTTACAACGATATTGACTACTAACCTGAACAACTTTGAGATTCCAGGCGGGGTGGTTGATAAGCATCATTTCATTAACCTGGTTTGACACGGCCACCTGAAGATCTGCATATGAAGCGCTATCCAGGACAATCCCAGGGAACAAGTCAGCGATCAGACTCAAAAACAGCGGCTCATCTTCATCTACCTATAAGTCAATTTGTAATATATGTCAATTAAATAGTGAGGATAAAAGGGGCCGCCCTCAAAACCATATAAAAAAAAACACAAAATCACTTGTAATTTTTCCAATCAAAATCAGTTGTAATTTTGCAATACACCTCTTGTAGATATTATTATTAGAGTGACAGATTTGTGTAAAACTGTAAAAGAATCATATGAGTAGTTTTTCTGCAATCAGTTGGATAAATTTACATTTCAGAAAATGACTGCAAGTACAACATACAGAAATTTGTAATTAACAAAATTTAAATTAAAAAAATTCAAATTTAAAAACTGATTGAAATTCAACACTTAACATCTGCTGGTAGAGTTAAATATTACTGCATTAGAATATTGCAACATTTGTAACAGTATTTTTCTTTTACAAGAGCTAATGTACACATACCAGCTTGGAGAGGTTCATATCCCTCAACACTCTCATAACGATGGTGCTCTCAGTGTCATTTGGTCTCGATCTCTTCTGGGCACCAAGGGTTCTCAGTACAGACAGGATGTTTCTCAGACCAAAATCATAGTGAACCTGAATAGCAAATTAAACCATTGATTTCAGACATCTTGTAATATAAGTAAATCAAATCAACCCTTGTTTGTCTTTTGTTTTTAAAGGGGCAGTCGATGAAATAGATTTGAAAAATAATGTCTCAAAATCTAAAACACCCTTCTCTTCGGAAAATACAGTTTAAAAAATGAGTGTACATGGTTCACTAAGCAGATTTTCTCTCCAAAAGAAGGGTGTTTTACTATTGGTGACATTATTTTTCAAATACATTTCATCGACTTATTTCAGCAAAAAAACGAACTAAACAACAATGTCCTGTTATACCGTAGCAAAGTTTTCCACACTCATAAAGAGTATTTCACTTATATCACAACTGCTACTATTATTGCAGGGAGAAAGCCTGCAACACAATTGAGGCTTTGCATTGCAGTGAAACCTACGAGCATTGGTTGGAACTAGCAAACCATAACCTCCCTACCTGTTTCGATAACTGTTCTTCACAGAGTTTGTACAAGGTGTAGAATTTCTGGGCCAAAAGAATATTTTCTTGGAAACCACAAGCAGCCAATTTCACCCTCATAATGATCTACAAACAAAAAAGAACACATTAAGGATCTTGAAAATATAGATTAAACAGATATTGATTGCATAAGAGTGATTGGTTTATGATTATCATATGATAAATTAATTTGAATGGTGATTATAAATTCCTCCAATAGAGTTTGTTGAGACTTAGCTTGCAACAATAACTTTGGTTGCCTGTTTCTTGTACCGGTGATAAGAAAAATGAATAATTCATATTAAACATAATAAATGATATATTTTTTACAATTTACGAAATCAATTTAAAACAAGCAGACAGAGTCAGCCATATCCCCCGCCTTTTGGAAAATTTATTGAAGAATAGTTGTTGAATAACAGTGACTATGAACTTTTTTCAACTAAACACAACACACAAAATTTCAGCTCCTTAGACAAAGTGGTTCTGGAGAAGAAGACAAAATGCGAAAAGTTTACAGACGGCTGGACACCGTGCAATGCCATAAGCCCATCAGGTCTTTCAGGCACATCTACACATGATGATTGTTCCACACACCAAGTTTCGTTGAGATATGTCTTATAGTTTTCGAGTTCTGTTCCGGAAACGAAATTCTAAGTTACATTTCCATGGAAACGGTCAACAAAAATAACTCGAAGAAGTTGAAAACCCCAAAAGGCACATCTACACATGATGATTGTTCCACACACCAAGTTTCGTTGAGATATGTCTTATAGTTTTCGAGTTCTGTTCCGGAAACGAAATTCTAAGTTACATTTCCATGGAAACGGTCAAAAAAAATAACTCGAAGAAGTTGAAAACCCCAAAAGGCACATCTACACATGATGCTTGTTCCACACACCAAGTTTAGTTGAGATATGTCTTATGGTTTTCGAGTTCTGCTCCGGAAACCATATTCTAAGTTATATTTCCATGGAAAAATAACTCGAAGAAGTTGAAAACCCCAAAAGGCACATCTACACATGATGATTGTTCCACACACCAAGTTTCGTTGAGATATGTCTTATGGTTTTCGAGTTCTGCTCCGGAAACGTAATTCTAAGTTACATTTCCATGGAAACGGTCAAAAAAAATAACTCGAAGAAGTTGAAAATCCCAAAAGGCACATCTAGACATGATGATTGTTCCACACACCAAGTTTCGTTGAGATATGTCTTATAGTTTTCGAGTTCTGTTCCGGAAACGAAATTCTAAGTTACATTTCCATGGAAACGGTAAAAAAAAATAACTCGAAGAAGTTGAAACCCCAAAAGGCACATCTACACATGATGATTGTTCCACACACCAAGTTTCGTTGAGATATGTCTTATAGCTTTCAAGTTCTGTTCCGGAAACGAAATTCTAGGTTACATTTCCATGGAAACGGTAAAAAAAAATAACTCGAAGAAGTTGAAAACCCCAAAAGGCACATCTACACATGATGATTGTTCCACACACCAAGTTTCGTTGAGATATGTCTTACGGTTTTCGAGTTCTGCTCCGGAAACGAAATTCTAAGTTACATTTCCATGGAAACGGTCAAAAAAAATAACTCGAAGAAGTTGAAAATCCCAAAAGGCACATCTAGACATGATGATTGTTCCACACACCAAGTTTCGTTGGGATATGTCTTATAGTTTTCGAGTTCTGCTCCGGAAACAAAATCGTGACGGCCGGACGAACGGACGGCCGGACGGAGCCCATTTCAATATCTCCCCCCCCAACTATGTTGGCGGTGGATAAAAAAAGAGAAGCTAAGTCTTACCCATATTTTGTCAAGTTGTAAGACATTAATACAATATATATTTACCTGTCTATCTGGCACCATCATAGAAACTGTTCTGAACTGAACTTTCAGATTTTCTGGCAGTTCTTGACGACCAGCATAACCAGGGTTCTGAGTGAAAAACAAATATTCACCTTTTGAAACAATCCACTGATAACAATGTTCATAATTATTTTTACTGTTAATTTAAAAAATCTTTGTGCATTCATAAAGCACTTGACCATAGGAATAATCTGGGATCATTTTTAATTGGGAGGGATTCTGAGCAGCATTATTTTTCTCTCAAAATTTGTTCTAACTCATGGTTGTAGGATCCCTAACAGTGATAAATTTACCCCTAAGTCCTGCATCAAATACTCATAAAGTTTTGAAAAGAATTTAACCTGCGAGTCGTATGGACTGAAAGGAACTTTATGTAGTATTTGCTTACCATATTCTCTCTTCTATTCTCTCTTGAGCCTTAGACCACCCCCACTTTTCAAGGGTTGTACTGGTTGGGGTTATTCTCAGGTTATAGCCCACCCCCAACTTTGTCAGATGTACTTGGTCATACATTACATAAATCTATAATATTATTTTAAGTTAAGTATAAAAAACCTACATAAAACTTATTCTGACTGTATCACAGTTGGTATGAATTTTCATCTGAGTTGGGATATCTCCTGTCTTAAAGCCCACCCCCATGTTTTCAAGATGATTGTTTGCCTGGCCCCCCGGTCTTATACCCGAGAGAATACGGTACTTATTGAGGAACTCACTTATATCTGCTGGGACTCACAAGAGCTTGTGGTAGTGAGTTCCTCAGACCTGGACTCTGCATGTCATATTTGCAAAGTTATCACTGCCTAACCCAACTGAATAAACTTTTTCACCAGAACAAAATGTTACATTACCATGGTAAGAAAGATACCAAACTCTGGATTGAGTTCAACATTATCTCCATCAGTGAAGATAAACTCCTTCTTGCGTTCCTTCTTTGCAGTGAGAACGATGTAGATTTGCTGAGCAGCAACAGACAAAACAGGTAGGTCAATTCTGTTGAACTCGTCAAAACATCCCCATGATCCTGACTGAGCCAATCCTGTAATAGGAGTTTCATTCATGCCATTTCTTTAAAAATATTTACTGATTTAAGAGTTTGATGAAAGGTCTAACCCCTGAAACATATTTTCACAAAATTTTGCTCCTCCGGTGAATGACTCAATATGTTGATGATGGATCTATCCTCCGCTTTAAAATATTACTATATTTAACATCTCAAACGTTGGGTTTTTTTTTTTTTTTCAGAATAAACTGTGCCATTTCTTATGTTTATAGCATAACTTGATAAAAGTACCATCGATTATTCAGATTACTGACAACTATGAGAAGATTAAAATGCATTCCCGTATAGTTACATTTGAGAAAACGTCAATGACAATATGGTCAATTAATTGCAACTGTGCATAGTTTTTTGTTCATTGACTTCAGCCAGGGCTAGAAGTTAACACTAGTCCTTCAGCCCAAGGCTAGTAAAAATTACCTCAGGTCCCCAAAATTTGGATACTGTATACTGATTAACTTTGGAATACTCATAGCAAGAGACAAGCATCTTATGTTTACAAGTAGCAATGGCCATTAGGGTGTCATTCAAATACAGAAGTTTAGATTTATCAATACAGAGTAGACTAATGGGCTGGTGCACCTTTAGTTTGGCTTGTCAAAATAAGAACAACTAGCCCTGCAGACTACCATATGTTTCAAGTTAAGTTCTACCCCTGTCAGCTGTTGTTAGCTTTAAATCAATGTTTCTGTTGAATCCTCTGCTGAAAACATACCTTTGTAGATACGTCCAAGACCTCTGAAGTCCATCTGATCAGAGCAGTTGAAAACGACAACGTACTTGCCGAGAGCTTTGCCCATGTCTTTGGTTGTCTCTGTCTTGCCGGTACCAGCAGGCCCAGCCGGGGCTCCTCCCATAGACATTCCCAGTGCTTGCGCCAGTGTGATGTAACACCTACAACATTGTAGCTCTCCAGGTCATATTCAGAGGATACCAGTCTTATCTTGATAAATAGTAGTTTTCAAGGTAATCTGATTGAGCTGAAGTGTCAATTTGAGCTATTTTTAACTCTATATAGGCCCCTTGAGACCCAGGGGTTCCATCAAACTAACATGACGAATTAACATGACAAAAATTACACGACAAAATTATTTTTTTTTATAACGTGGGGATTTAATCTGCACATTATACAATGATTTTTATTACCCTTTAGATCAATTTGTTGAATTGTGATTTGGTCAATTGCCAATACATACGAATCCGTGTAGGCAGATTTGCCAGGGTCTGCAAAACGTACACCCCCCCAAGACAAATCATGTGACAAGTTTAACAGGTTTTAAGGATGACCTTCACCTCAGATGGAAAGTGGAATAAACGATTCCTCGAGTCACCATTTCAGAATCAAAATTTACATTACATTACAGATATTTCAATGCATATATCCATTTCAATTCAATTAACATTAATTAATAAATTAAATAAATATACTTGTCTTTTTTTTATTCTTTAGTTTATCATAAACCTAAAAACAAATATTTTTTAGTCTCAGAGTTACTTCCCCTGATATCTGACATTAAACTCCATGCAGCATTTTGAGGTTTCACAGACCACAGAGTGTTAATCAAAAACGGACATAGGTAAATATCTCATTGGGAATGAGCAAATAAGTACAAATAATAGATTAAAAGGGTAATAAATTTGTTACACAGTGTCTTGACAGCATGTACAGGACTGTAAGACCCTTGCATTAAAAATATTAATCCATGGTCATAACGTCACTCTATTGTGTTATAAGTTGATTATTATATAGGAATCTACTGGTCATTGACTGTCCCAGTGAGGAGGGGTGTTAGGTTTCGACATTTTCGTGGCTAATTGAATACACTTTTCTAGACTGATGTATTTTGTCTTGGTGTATCTGAATAGGATCTTAAAATATCTCTTCAACTAGACAAATTAATTTTTGTGATGCATGAACCTGGATTCGAACATGCAACCCTTCGCTTGGTAGTCAGCGCTCCTAACCATTAGGCCACACAACGCTGTTAGTAACCTTAGGATTGTTTGTCAGTAAGAATCCCGCGTTTTATTCAAGTCTTGTAACGCACGCTGAAGGCATGGAAAGGCAGAGTTTTAGCTGTCAATCGCTTCGCCTCGCGTGAAGTTTTGCGCTGCACGTGCGTGGAAGAATCCGTTTCATGAGGGTCGCAGCTACTTGTACCATATCCGATGAATGAGCACCGAAATTTTCAAAATAATTGATTTTATTATATGACGAGCAGTGAAATACCGGGATTTATCAGTAAAATAAACTGTCTATCAAGCTACAGTGAAAATAACTTATATTTTCACTGCGAACGGTGACTGATATAATTTGACGTCATAAAACTATGGTCTCGTGCGGCGATTTGGCTTATGACGTCACAGTGTTACTGTGGTGACGGGCTGTTCCTTGCGGTCGCATGGCGTGAAAACGACCCTTTTTTGACGTAATTTCAAGGATAATATCATATAATAAATAGATTATCCGTCAATTCTTGACAAATACTATGTTTATCTCATCTCATGAGGTAGAAAAGTTATAAATATAACCTTTCTACCTCACTCGATGAGATAAACATGGTATTAGTCAAGAAAAGACAGATATCCTCTATTTGGTGTCCCAGAATTGAAATTTATTGTTTCAAATGTAAAATAATCACATATGCATGTTTCGTGACATCGTATATGGATTAAGATGAAGAATGCATTTGGAGCAGTGGATTCGTTTAAAATAATCAACTCGAATCCACAGCTCCATACTTCATAAATGATTGATATCAGTGACTCATTTGGGTCAAGGTTACCTGTCAGTTAGAGGGGTGATAACCAATCTGTCAGTACATCCCAGGAATTCATTCTGGTAAATGTTGTCAACATCCGTGATCTGCACTATACACTGATCAGTATCATCCTTGAAGTAGAATCTGGCTTGTTTCAACCATTCAAAGTCTGATGGAGTCTTGATGTGCATTCTCACCTTGAAATTTCAACCAATACAAAATTTTAATTCTCTTTCTTTGACCATCATTTAGACAAATTAAGACTGAGAAAGAAGGGAGAGGTAACCTTTGAAACCAGAGAAAACTTAGCTGCATACATTTATAAGATAAATAGTTGCGTTTGTAAAATTTCCGGGATTCATTGCTATTCAACACCCGCAAATTTCAGCGTTTAAAACCTCCGGCTAACGCCGTCGGTTTTAAACTAAATTTGCGTGTGTTGAATAGCAATGAATCCCGGAAATTTTACAAACGCAACTATTTATCGTTATTGTAACATGACCGTTAGTTATTATGCGTTTTGAAACGAACTCTCCTTTTGCGTAACTATCTCTGAGAGAAAAGGACTTT
Source organism: Gibbula magus (assembly GCA_936450465.1). NCBI lineage: Eukaryota > Metazoa > Mollusca > Gastropoda > Trochida > Trochidae > Gibbula > Gibbula magus. The sequence continues at coordinate 31,013,048 of OW388298.1, read as the reverse complement.
GCGACTGTTCCATTTTTGTAAGAGGTGTGGTCAGGTGAAAACAAATGTAAATACTCGGCGTAATATGTACATTAGCAACAATTTGTCAAATAAGCTCAAACAGTGTCACTCAACTATGTTCACTTCACAATATTCACGTATCCTTTTAGATGGCGATAAACATTTATCTACGACATCAACACAGTAAAAGACCTAGGAACAAAAATCTTAAACTTGCCCTAACCCATTGTGACAATGACGCTAGCATTGTGACGTCAAAACGGTTGATCACTATGACGTCATGCCATGGCAACGGCATTCGGTAAACACAGCCGCATGGACGAAGGCGTCAAACTTAGACAAATCTTACTTGTTAAAAACATTTTAGTTACTTGAAACTAATTAATTTTGAGAGTTATTTGTGACGTATACTGCTATACACAAGTAAGAAAATGACAATGCCACCTGTCAAATTTGAGAAAGGAGCAAATATTAAGAGAAATAGAAAAAATAAATTTTGAGTCGGGCCGAATCTTGTGAACACGATGTATATGTTCGCGGTGATTCGCCCCAAGTAATTTGCGGGTATTCATTGTCATTCAACATAGGCAAATCAACCAATCAGAATCAAGGATACACCGAAATCATGTTACAATTATTTATAGTCTACTTGCATGGTCCATCACTAGGTTGTCTTCATAAGAGCAAATATAGACTGAAATAACTCTATTTATAATCTGGAAAGTTTAATTTGCAGAATCCTGTCAGATATATCCAGACTTAAGGTCATCACAGCTGTATCACAATCACATCTTATTCACCCAAGTCTACAGTATTTTTCCTTAGCATTTGAGTCAGCCCCCAGTGATATATTTTCACATATTAGCTCCAATAAATGTTATGTATCAACACTCTTGTTCTCATTGTTTGTTACACAAAACCCCCGACTACGTCTACGTATAATAAATAATTTTTATAATGTTTTTCACTTTATGGTTCGTATTATAATGAGCTTCTTACCAAGTCATCAAATATATCACGCTGATGAACATGGATTGTGACAAGTGTCTCGTATTTGATTCTCTCCACTTTTGTCAGATCATGAGTTGTCTGTTCAATGAGCTTGTTGAGAATGTCGAGGAACTTCTGGTTTGTTGTGGGCATCATCTTTTTATCTGATCTTGCCACTCTCAAAGCATCCTCAGCATCTCTCGTCCACAGCATTTGGATTCCAAGGAGGCCAACCTAACAAAAGTTAGATCAAATTTACAAATATGAAATATTACATGAGTATCAATTTAATAAGTTTTCCTAGTACTAGTCACTTTCAGATAATAATAATAATACAGTGGTCCCTCACCATAACGTGAGGTTTGGGAGCCAACTACTGACACCCGCGTTACAGAGAATCAGCAGTAAAGCGAACCAGAGTGGGAAGGAAAAGTAATGGCTTGACTTCAACTATAAAACATTACCAACCTTTGTCAGGCATTCAATAGTATTAAATAAAATTTTTTAAGGAGTTTCGGCTTTGTTTAGATTTTATAACATGGCGAGTGGGATATTTACGATAGATCAGTTTATCAAAGTGGTCACAGCTGATAAATATTGGGATTCTCTCTCTTTTGAATGCTATGTTTATATTTTAGAGGGCATATGTCGACCACATGTCAACAATCAGCATCTGAAAAGTAAGTCTTATATGTGAACTAGAAAGCTGAATGAAAACAAACACGTGTTTATCAATGACAATATCAAATTCAGTTGAATAAAATTTGTTTAAACAAATGTTCAGTCATATTAAAATAAAGCTTGAATGGTAAGATTTTTCATTTTGTTCAGCTGTAAAAACACAAGATCTTCGATTTGATTATGTCATACAGAATTGAATCTAAATATTTTGGAGCCATGGATGACCCCGCATTACAAACAAGTCTGCGGTACATTGAGGGGCGTTAGAGCGATGGACCACTGTAATGAGGATACGTATACTGCGCTGAACTCCATTCCACGAAGGGGCATGCTCAAGCGCACACACAATATTACCCTTGTGTAAGGAACAACATCGTTCCTTTTTTCATTCTCAACTCACTGGGAGTGAAATGAAGATATCAAGGAAACTGATAGAGCTACCTTATATTGTGATTGACAAAGTTTGATCCAGGAATTTTCATAGGGGGAAGTGGGCTTGGGGACCTGGGGGTTTGTATCATACTATGTTCAGTGATAAATTTACAAATACCCTTTAGTCCAGCTTAAATTTGTATGAGTCTTTTCCGAATTATGAGTATCTGATTCAGGATTACGGGGTTAATGTATCACTGTATGTTTATCATGTATTGCACCCTAGGGTTCCAGCTTCAAAACAATAACTCATATGAGTGTTTGTCAGGCGATCTGCCATTGACAAACACTCATACAGGTTATCTTTCCAGCAGGCTGATACAGGGTGCTTGATGGGAGGGTCATCATACATGCAAACTATCCATATTTACAAACAAGTATATGATCAAATACAACACATGAATGTCCACCTGAGCAGGAAATGTGTTGAGGAAACCAAGCAGTTCAAATTCGGGAGTGTTGATCGTCCTGTTTGCATCACGGATGACACCATGTAGAGATCTCTGCTGTTCTCGAAGCAAGTCTCCAAGCCACACTTCTACGTTTCCCTTGGCTTGAACATTGGTCTCCAGCTGGGGAGGCATGGGTTGCATAGACCAAGTGTAATCAAGATAGACAGATCATGAGTAGTTATCAATTAGCACTTATCATAGGGTGATGATGAGTAGTCAACACTGAAGTATAAGATGACCCATAACACTGTTCTTAGAACAAGCATTATCAAAATTTAGATTGATGGACACTAGAGCTGCAATGATACATTCGTATATTCGGTGAATCGAACCGTGGCAGTGTGTGAATCGTGAATCGTATTCGTTACAAGGAAAACCGAATATTGTTTTTTGTTTGTTTTTTTTTACTATTCACAATAACATAATTATTGTGCACGAATTTTGTAGTTAATCTGAATAAAAATACGTTTTTATTTACGTTCACAAGGTGTTTTATGCGTGAATTATATTTCACATCGTCTCAACCTGTCAACGGGAAGTAATGCTAGATCTATATGTTCCATCTCGTTGTTATAAAACTCGATATTGCTGGTCAAAGTAAACATCATTAGAGTCAAAATTAATGAAAACATTATTCAATACGGCAACACACAAATGACATGTTTATTTTATTTGTTGATTAACAGTTGTAATTTGTCTCTCAACGTCAACGAGTTAAATTAAAAATCTTCGCTCCCGGAACGAGCATAGCCAATCGCTGGCTTGGTAAAGACTGGCTCGACCAATGGAAAGGCCAGAAAGGTTTCGTGGGGATTTTTCATCCAGCCCTTATCGAAGCTATTCAACGAGAATTCGTAAACAATTGATGAGTATTTTGTACACCTATTGTAACATTTTACGTCAGTTTAATGTAGTTGTTACAGGAAATGAACTATTTTGGCTTGGAAAGATATCAAGACACGAAAATAACATCGTTTTTAACGGTGATAGTTGACACAACTCACAAGCTGAACTTAATTTGTTGCTTTTTTTATCTGTTATCATATTCGTGTATAATTATTCGTATTCGCTACCCCATATTCGTGATACGTATCGTATTCGCCTGGTAGTGTATTCGTTGCAGCTCTAATGGACACTGTGTACATTTGCACTTACTTGAAAAGCCCATGTTTACTGTAAAGAGGTATCATTCTCTTTTAATTATATATATCCTGCATTGAGGACTCATTCTGCACCCTCGGTGTATTTTAATCATTCTTACCCAAGCGGGCACAGATATGCCGGGTATTAAAGTTTTCATAATGGTCATGGGAATTACAGTTTTTCTAAATATAACTTGCGTTTTGATTGGTTGACGGAACTACTTTGCGCTCATTCATGAATTCCTTAGCTATCCTGTTTAAGCTAAATCACATAATTGAACAATTTTGAGCAAACCTAATTGAAGTCACATGCCAGTAAAACTTATTAAATATAAAATCATGTTCAACCTAAGTTTTCGAGACCGTATTTACAGTACTAAACTTGCAAGGCGAAGCAACATGCAAGAGTCGCCGACTGCACTGCCGTGACGTCATTGCTTTGTGACGTCATTAACCATGACGTCATTTGGTGACGTAATTACACTCCTATCTTGTATTCCAACAGTGCGATTGTAAGTTCACGTTTTCATTAATTTTCTCTCATTCTGCGACATAGTTTACAATATAAAACGAGTTGTTTACTATGTCAGTAAACCGTTTTGGCAATAAAATTCAACAGTTACTTTAGAATAGTTCTGAAAAAATAGAGCAAGTTGGAAACTTTTTAGATATGCGCATCCTGAAGGTGTGAAAGAGTTTATGAATGGCGTATGACTACAATTTGTAATTTACCATCGTATCAAAGATCGTGAATTGGGGTCTTGTTTTTCGATTTTTACGCATTAAATGATCTTGGGTAAGAAAAAGAATAACCAACTCGGTGCTCGGAATTACGAATTATCTGTCCCTCGTGAATTATTATGTCAAACTCCTCGCTAAAGCTCGGAGTTTATCACAATAATTAACTCGGGACAGATAATCCGTAATTCCTCGCAACTCGTTGATTATTCTTATACTAATACTTAATAATTCTTGATTCCCTGTACTGTAGGCGCTGAAAGGCTCATACCAGCTAAAAATAATACCAATGAAATTATTTAAAACAAACAACATTGGCATTCCCCAGATGAGAAGACTGATGATCGATCATCAACCTTCAATTTATGACATTTTATTGGCTGACAATATACATGCTATAAGTAGCGAAGCATAACCAGCTAGTAAGCTTTTCGATTCAAGTCTTTACAGTCTTACTCATAGCATAACATGGTCTCAAGGTATTAAGAAGTCTCACAGATACCCTTATGGCTCAAGATGTTCAGGAGCATTTGAAGGTGGAATATATATGAAAGACATCTTGGTATAGGTGTGTTTTCAATATCTAAAGATATTTCTTTACTTTGATGGACTCACCATGATCTTTTCACCTTCTTTGGAGACGACTGCTATAATTCTGTCATAGTCTTTCTCATGGAACTCCACTTCATTCACATTCTCAAAGATGCCGAGAAGATGAGCCTGTATATAAATTTAACTTATATATTCAAGACAAAAGGTAAATTCAATTGATAATAACTATAATGCTTCAAAATTAAACTAATCTTAAAAATGATGTACATTATTATAAAACATGTTTAAGTGTTAAAGGGGCAGTAGCACGTTTTTTGCAAATTTTATTTTTTCAAATTTCCCATTTATAATGGAAGTTTATGTCATTTATATTTACTTTAGAGGGTAAAACATCTTATTACATAAACCAATTATCCGTGGTGGTAATAACGGTGTTGCCTATAAAGCAAAAATTGCATGGCGGCCATTTTATTGTGAACACATTTTATTATTTTGAATGACAAAAATGATACCCATGGCACTACGGAACCATGTAGACTCATTTTTTAAATTGATTTTCCGAAGTAATAAGGATGTTTTATCATTGGTGACATTATTTTTCAAATATATTTCATCGACTTATTTGAGCAAAAAAACGTGCTACTGCCCCTTTAACATCATTTCAATTCTACGCAGATGTGAATATAAAGGTACATAGAAAATCAATCTATTCAATAGGTATATTTTTACCTGAATCATAAATTACCTGAAAAACATATTTCATTGAAAAACATTAACTATACAGCTGCCTACTGAACAGGTATACAGTCAGGCCTCGATTAAACGGATACTGAATATACGGAAATCCGGCCATCAGCACGTTAGTATTTCAAATCTTCTCTGTATATTTCTTAACAAATGATGATTCTCTTAACACCTCGCTATCCGGACGATTTTCAACTGTAACCAATTCGTGCGGAAAAACAGGGTTTGGTTGACTGTATCTTCATTATTTATATATTTATTATTACCGTCTGTGATGAACATGTGTATTTAACCTATGAAAGCTAACTACAGCTGTAATTTAGTATAGTTTGACAGTTTACCTGAATAGTGTGAGAGTCACTTGCTTGTCCAAGAATCTCCAACAAAGATGGATCAGAGATGAAGAAAAATCTTGGGAAAACCAATCGTTTCTTCTCAAGGTATCTGAAATATAATATATTCATGGTTTTAGAATGCAAACAGATAATATGATGAAAGTGATTGTGATCAGACAATGAATGAGGATCTTAAACATTTGGTGAATACACCAAGGAATCCAGTGAAACACATGGTTTGGCTGATGAAAATGTTGAAAGAGCCAAACATAAGTTCATCCATTCTGCTCCATTAGTGTATTTGTATCCGCCACCCTACTACAATACCCTGATTCCCTGAGCTCAATAACCATCGTTTTGCTGTAGGCTGGTTACTCATCGCTATAAAGCAGGTCATTTTCCAGCCATGAAATGTCGTGATTTGAATGTCGACGATTGCTCATCCGTCTTCTCAGTCCGATACTGTCAACATTGCTCAAATTTTATCTCTTTCTTTTGCTGGTTATTTGAAGCGAATAACAAAAGTTATTTGGCTTAAGGAATCAGGGTAGTGGATACAAATACACTAATGGAGCCTTTTAGATCAATCCTTTAACTGTTGTATGAATTAATTTTAGTGTCAATTAATTCTTAGTGGTTTGTTAACAATGGGAATATTCTGGGATCCGCCACTGGCTATAAACATAACTTATCCTGGATTGTTCTGGGTACCATCGGAAAAGGGTCAAAGGTAGCATTATTATTTGACAAATGCTATCCATACTGAAAATAATTGTGAATCTCAAGCTACTCAGAATATCAGCAATAAGCAACCTTTTACGAGCAACTTATTCCTGTTCACAGAGTAGTTCAACACGGATTTGCTACAGGTGGTACATGAAAAGATAAAGCGATATATCTAACAGAAATTGGCAAGATATTAGAAGATGTTGCATACCCTGTGAGAGATTTCTGACAGAGCTCCAACTGTTCTAGAAGATGAGGCAGCAGCTGACCAAGGGTCTCGTCCCCGACACAACACTGCACAACGTTTGTCACCTCGTGCGCTCGCTGCATGATCTTTCCCCACGACTTGTCTATGTTCTGAAACCTCTTTGCTTCCTGCAGATGAACAAATCAATAGATTTAGCACATGGAAATCTTTTAGTTTTCATCAATGTAATTCCCAACAACTTCAGTTTCTAAATTCAAAATATGTAAATGACATTAAATTCTTTTAACAATTTTATCTACAAAATCTGTTTATATTGAGTTCTTTAGTTTGAAGAAATAGGCTGAAGAAATTTAGGAAATAACCAAGAGAAGGCCATTGTAATACAGTTGTCAATGCTTACCTGAGGCAACTGTTTTGCAATATCTCCTCCTACAAACACAGCCTCCAGATATACCCACAGGTTCTGAACAGTCATCCAGTTCTCCAGGATATCAGTTGTGTTGGATAACTTGCCTACCCACTCTTGAATAGTTTTCTTGAACGGGGCATTATATCTAGAATCAAATGATACAAAATCCACTAGAACACGGATATAACGAACTCCAAGGGACCAAATAATTTAGTTCGCTATGTCCTGTTTTCGCGATACACATATTATTTTAATCATAGGGCTTGAAGAGACTTATAAAAAATTTCGTTATATTTGTGTGTTCATTATATCTGTGTTCTACTGTATTTTAGTGTTTTAATACCCATTTAACAGTCCTCAACAAAAATCTTCTAATTTGAAGTCAACCTTTCTAACATCTTCCTCAACTTATAAGAAATGACAAGTGAGTTGTCAACGTTGTCAAAGAAAATATCATCACATGAGATGTTGAGACAAAAACAAATTATAGAGTCCAACTAATGGATTGTACTGTTAAGCAAGAAACAAAGTACCCCATTTCTGGAAAATTATATCAATTTTCTAGATACGCACTAGAAAGTTTAAGGCTGCAGGGGACGTTTACTTATTGGACAACTGTACCTGTTGCTCAAAAGGGAGCTGAGGATCATCAAGCTGTCCTCTAGGAAACTGATGATCTCTCCAGTGTCCCCTCCTTTCAGTAGAAGCTCTCCTCTTGCCTTGAAGTTTGCAAAGCTCAGAGTACGACCATTCCAGTCAGTCACAACTGCCTTCAGTTTAGCCTCAATATCCTTCTCTTTCACAGCAGAGATACACACATCCTGTCACCAAGAAGGAAAGAATTATGAAAGGTAAGCATGTTATCCTTGACATGAATATCGAAATCAACCCTAACAACTTACAAGTATCCTCAAATCAAATTCAAGCACATAAAGCAACTTCCCTTCCACCAACTTGGTAATTACCATAAACTGCAAGGAATGTGTACTATAAACGTATAGTCTGTTCATTGACCAAAGACTTCTTCTAATGTGGGGAAGGCTGTACAACAATTACACACCTAGATATCTACATTCTCTGACATTTCATGCTCAATGAATTTCAGGATTTGTTTACACATATTATTGTCCAGACATTCTATTACCTGGTACCTAACATTTCTAATTTCAGACAAACAAAACTAATTGGCAATTCTCGAGTACTTTCCACTTCAAATATTAGAAACCTGCACACACCTCAATTTCTTCTTTGTATTTGAGAAGTGGAGCCTTCATGATGTCTCTCAATGTAAAGTTGTCGGAATCAAAGTCGAAGGTGTGTCCAGTGAGGGAGGCTATGCGGTCCCAATGTCTCTCCTTCATAGCCTTGTTTGCCATCAGCTCTAACAGCGGGCATGATTCACTGAAGTCATCAATCTTTTGCTTCAGGTCCAGGAAGGCTTGCCATTCTTTCAGACCCTTCGGCAGACGACGACACCTGGTTGTGAATAAACAAGTGGTTGTCACTAAGGTGACATGATCCCCCGCCGCAAATTAATACTTCAAAATTGAAAAATAATGTCAAAATCAGCAAAATCGACTGTCAAACATGTCGGAAAAGTCAAAGCTGTGGAGCTTTGACTTTTCCGACATGTTTGACAGTCAATTTTTGCTGTGACCTTGAGAATAATGTCAAGGTCACCAAAATCTAATCAGCCCGTCATCTTCCCAAGGAGGTGCTTTGTGTAAGATATGATGGAATTCCTGTTAATGGTTCTTGAGATATCCCGCTATCAAGAATTACATGTACATTAACCCTTACGTTGCGTATATATATTTTACCATTTTTAGCCCCTGTGGCGGAATTTACAGGCTCGCAGCTCGCAGCAGTAGTTTGGGCTTTGGCACTAACTAGCTCTGCTGGCGGAATTTCCAGGCGGCGATTCCGGTATCGTTTTTTACAAAATATACCGCATCTACATGGCGAATAAGGACTATATACGGGCGTTCAATACAAATTCAAGTAGCGACACCCGTACACAAATGGCTAATTCACACTCGAAACTTTGAATGAATTTTCTATGATTTTTCGTTTTTATTCTATTACTTTCGAAAGATTGTCTTTTATTCGGGCCTTGTAACATCATAAATACGAAACGAAAAAAATTCCATGTATATACGGAATTGAAGACAAGATGTCTAGCTTCACAATGATATAAAAATTATTAGAATGCGACCTTTGGTTATAATTCTATAGCTATGTAAAGTTTGTCTTTATTTCCACCTATAAAATCGTCAATACTTACAACATGTATGCGGCATTGCAAACGGTCGTTCATCGCACTTTTCCAAGAAATCATAATCTCGAACCAGTTGACAAATAAGCACATGTCAACCCAAATATGGTTATGTTGTTTGACTTTTCAAATAAACGCTAACCTCGAACCATAACTGATGAAAATATGTTGATTAGTTTGTGTGCCGTTTGGTTTCACATGCCTCTCAGAAAGGTAAAATTGTATCTTTATTTCTGTGAATAAATCTTCGCATTTTATATAGAATAAAAGATTATTCTTTTCGGTTTATTGTGATATAAAAATTATGAAAATGCATTCAGTATTTTAGCCTTGATAAATGTTTTAGAAGTTGTGAAAATCGCCGATTGTTTCAAAATTTATGAAGTGTAAACATGACCTTTTTCACGGCGCTTGCTGTGTCTTTATTATTTTTTTGAGATTTTCTAATTTTATATGGGAATGTAGTCCATTATTTCCCCTTTATTTTGCCGTATTTTTTTTTGAAAACAAACAATTGGCTCACATGATATGAAGTGCGGGAGTAAGGCGAGTTAGCGATTTTTTTCCCCGTCTCGCGAGATGCGAGGCAATACAAACACGTGGGTGAAAATAGCCTCAAGCGAATTAATGCTTCGGGGGCTAAGCCCGACATAATTGGCCTTTTGTAAAGCTAATTATCGATGCGTTACGGGTCAACAATGCACACGCAAATTGGTGTGAATTTTGCTTGATATTCCGACCACACACTGAACAAAGCTTTATTCTCACGGGTCGGGTCGCGGACACAATCGACTCGTGACCCGGTATGGGGTATAGTATATACTTAGACAGCCGTGAATTATTCTAAGTCTTGTATCCGGGATCCGTATACAGACACCTAGGAATCGCTTATAGCCCGCCCGGATAATTCCGTCGCCCGCATGTTAAGGGTTAACATGTCGAAAAATTCAAAGTTCCACTGTGACCTTGAGAATAATGTCAAGGTCACCAATATCTAATCAGCCCGTCGTCTTCCCAAGGAGATGCTTTGTGTAAGAAATGATGGAATTCCTGTGAATGGTTCATGAGATATCCCGCTGACAAGCTTTACATGTACATTAACATGTCGAAAAATTCAAAGTTCCATTGTGACCTTGAGAATAATGTCAAGGTCACCAAAATCTAATCAGCCCTTTGTCTTTCCTTGGAGAAGCTATGTGGAAAATATGAAGAGAATCCAGCGAATGGTTCTTGAGATATCCTGCTGAAAAGGATAAAATGGCAAAGTCTCGTTGTGACCTTGAAATGAAGGTCAAGGTCACAAACCTCTGTATGAACATTACTCTTCCCATGATGAACCCATATGCAAAATATGAAAAGAATCCAGTGAATAGTATTTGAGTTATTCCATTTCGTACGGACGTACGTACGGACGGACGGACGCAGCCGAATACTATATCCCCCGCTTCGTGCTAAACGCAAGGAACTGTTTGAGAGGCATTCTAGAAGTTGGTGTGATATTTGTCTTCTTCAAATAATCAAGGGTCAACAAATTTATTCAAAGTGATTAAGTCGTTGATATCTGTTTTTTTTGCACAAAGTTATGGGGCTTTATTTGAAAATAAAACCAATTTTGTAGTTAAATATTTCTTAGGCAAATCTGTGACTTTTCAGTGATCTGTCTGCTTGTTTGTTTTTTTTTGTTTCTTTTTTCAATGGTCGAGGGGCAGGTTACAAAATCAAGATGTTTTTGTTAAACACTGATGCAACCGGATGTAATCCCAGTTTGAAATTAAATATTAAAGACAAGTACTAATACCCCATCTGAACAGGGGCCTGCACTTTTCCAGACCTGGTTCTCAATGAGGGGTAGTGGCGGCACTTTTTCCGTGCTACTATTATAAACTATTATCCATTTTATGCTTTTATTAAAGCTGCATATAATTTTATGAATTTTACATGTTATAGTCTCTCATAACTCATATTGAGTGGTTCTGTACTTTTATATGTGTTTAATGCCATGTTTTTAATATTTTGATGTACAGAAGTGAGACTCAAATAAAAAATTGTCTGTCTGTCTGTCTGCCACAAAATGCTCTCAGTTGTTCATTTTTATTTTTTAATATACGCTCCGCAACCCTGCAAAAAAAAACAACACCCCACTGGATCCGCCAAGGTGATTGACATGGTTAAATATCAAAGATGTATCACTGACCAATGTAACGTTATGGAGAATAGTATAATAGCAAGGTTAGGGTAAACATTATTACCTCATCTGAAGGGTTTCATCATTATAGATGCACATGTCCTCAAAATTGCAAACACCAATTTTCAAAAGGTTTGTTTGTACTATTGCAGATAGTTTAATCCAAAATATAACATTGTTACATTACCTGTTCTGTAGATCTGAAAGTTCGGTGTTGATCTTCTCAATATCAACCTCAGTCCAGAGGATGTCGAAGTAACCGCTGATAACAGTCATCACAGTGTTGTATAGCCCATACAGTTTCTGAAGCAAGCTCAGTTCTTTCTTAACCTTGAACAGTGATGGGTAATCAGTGACTGACAGCCCAAACAGTTGCTCCCCGGCAGAGTAAATTGTGTACTTGTTCCATAGCTCGTCAAACTGGCTCTGTGGAAGTGAAACAATATTTCAAAGATTGAAAAAATTGTTAAATATCGCATTCTAATAATATATCATTACTATGACTTCAATTGTGAAAAATGTAAAATTGTTTGGTACAATTAGCAAACTCAAAATTATTTTATTGAAGTGATACAGATATATTTCACAATAAAGAAGTTGAAGAAATAGTGCTGATAATCCATTTCTAAATGCCCTTCGAAGATTCGAGGATTCAAATGAGATCATATACACTTTGTTTCAAAAGCTTAATGGTGACTATAACTTAATCTGTTTAAAATTCAATGCTTATGAAATAATGCAAACGAGTAATCAATTTACATTAGACGTAAATATAAATGGGTGTACCATTTTTCTTTCAATAAAGAAAAAAGACCTCAGATCATGAATAATGACATAATTAAAATCAAATTAAGAAGGAAACATCTAATAGCCTTGGGCTTCAAATCTTGAATCAAATCTTTTTCATAATAAATGGACAATAGTATTACATAGACTTCAGGTGTACTACCTGGAATGACTGCAATCTGTCATTAGCCTCAGTAGGCGATATTCCTTCAGCCATTGGTCCTCCCTGGAAATTAAAATAGATGTTTTAATTGATTGTTTTTTAAAAATCACTTTGAATTAACAAAATAAAATTGTGAAATGAATAAAAATGAAGATAAAAGCCTACTCACAGTGTCGTATCTGTCATCAAAACTTGCCACGTCAGTGTGAAACACCTCTACAGATGTCAGAAGTTCTGTCTTGAAACCAGGCTGGACTCTCACTAGCTCGTCTTGCACTTGGTTCTACATGCAGAGAGGTAATAACAATTTAATCATTTAATTTAATTTGAATTAAAATAAATGTGAAGCAATCTCGTTCCATATACTTCTAAAATCATGAAATTGTATTTATACCCCTAATATTTCTTAACCCTTACGTTGCGTATATATATTTTACCCTTTTTAGCCCCTGTGGCGGAATTTACAGGCTCGCAGCTCGCAGCAGTAGTTTGAGCTTAGGCACTAACGAGCTCTGCTGGCGGAATTTCCAGGCGGCGATTCCGGTACCGTTTTTACGAAATATACCGCATCTACATGGCGAATACGGGCTATATACGGGCGTTGAATACAAATTCAAGTCGCGGCACCCGTACACAAATGGTTGCTTTATACCCGCATCTTTGAATTATTTTTTTACGATTTTTCTTTACTTTTCTATTACTTTGTAAAGATTGTCTTTAATTCGGGCCTTATAACATCATGAATTTGGAGCGCGCTACTGAAATTTTTATATGGACTTGAAGACCAGATGTTTGTCTTTACAATGATATAAAAAATATTAGAATGCGACCTATGGTTATAATTCTATTGTCATCTAAAGTTTGTCTTTATTTCCAGCTTCATGAAATCAAAACTCCTGAGCGCGCATATTGCGAAATTTATATGTGCTTGTAGATAGTTTATTCCTCTTTACAATGACATAAAAATTATTAGAATACGACTTATGGTTCAGAAAATATAACCAACCAAAGGAGAGTGACGCTACCCCGACAGTACCACGTGAATGGTCCCGACGCGCACCAAGTTACTGGCACTGCTTGGTCCCCCCGGGACTGTGCTAATTACAGTACCGTTACCTCCTCGAGACCTCCTCGAGACCTCCTCGAGGGTGCCAGAGCCGAGCGCGCGTGGAACTAATGGGTACTAATGAGCACAGCATACACTAATCACCGCGGCGAACGCAATACATGTTGCGCGGTGTATTAATTTTGTCTTTATTTCCAGCTTTATAAAATCGTAAATTATTTCGCGCGCATGCGAAACACGTATGTACTTGAAGACAATTTATTCCTCTTTACAATGATATAAAAATTATTGGAATACGTCAAATGGTTCGCAATATATGAAGAGCGTAAGGAAGGCACCCCCAGTACTTAGAAAATTCATTTTTGAAAAACTAACTTTTTGCGACATCTGGCGCATCATTTGCCGCATGTTTATTTTTCGCTGCGCATATACATGTGATACATGGAATTGAAGACAATTTATTGCTCTTTACGATGATGTAAAAAGAAAAAAAATGCGCAACTTCGTTCGGAAGCTATAGCGTGCCAAATGAAGGTACCCTCGGTACTTTGAGGCAACTTTTTGACTATCGCGCATATCGGGGCACGTGCCGCAACTTTAGTTTTTCGTGCGCATGTATAAATTTTATATTGAATCAAAGCCGAATCTTTCCTCTTTACCCCATGTAAGTTTTATGAAAATCGGCCACCCGGTTCAGCATTTATGGGTGTTTTTTATGATGCGGTTCTGGCTGAACTTCCAATGAAAGCTCGCATTCACTTTCTCTGTCTCTTTGATAAAATAAAGAATATTTTATTTGCAATGACATGTATTACAATGAAATTACAATGCATTTATGTACAAATATACACAATATTTACCTGTGGTTGTGCGCAGAACAGCTTTAGGGACCTAACAAGGTATGTATATAATGTGTATATACTAGTCCACACTTCGGCTCTCTTTACTTTCAATTTTCTTCTTCTTCATTCCCTTCTTCATTTCTTTCTTTTTCCGTGGCAGTGATGTAAGCCCTGGAATAGTCAGTGGCGGTGTGGTACAGTTTGAAGCATGGTGCGGCGCACAGAGAAACATTACAATCTGTACATTCATAAGAAGACTCTCTGCCTACTCGTTTTTTCTTCCTTGCTGGCCCATTGCCTTCTTCAATCTGTTTTGCGAGGACGGCGCGTTTTGCCTTAGAGCATACCACACACATCCTTGTGACGTTTTTCTTCCTTCCGACAGGCTCAATCTTCGTCGGAAAGTGACGTCCATGAAGACGAGTGACACTCTCGTCGCTCGTGCTCGGCCGACCACGGGGACGTCTGCAAAGTGATGGAACTTGTTCCTTGTCCGCAAATGTTACTATATGTTGCGCCAAAGCCTTCCTGTATTCCCGACTTGTTTTTAGAGGTTTATCTTTGCTATATTCTTTATAAACGATGTAAGAGTTCAACATGGCAACGTTGAGAACGTGAAACCAAACCCGTTTCCACCACTTCAGGGTCTTCACTCGGAACGGCGTGTACGACAACATCTGGTCGGCCCGATCAACACCTCCCATGTACTTGTTGTACGTTGTTACAATGCGCGGCTTGAGAACTGGTTCCCCTGTTGCCCGGTTCTTCTTCCCTGTTTGTTCAAGTTGTGTATCTTCAACAGTAGACATGAGAAGCACTGATTTTCTATCTTCGTAGCGAAGAACGAGTAGGCCATGGTTGTGAGAAACTGTCATGTCCCCTTGCTTGGCTTTCTTTTTAGGTTTCTTGACTGAATCAGGAAGTCCCTTTCGATTGGCTCTCAACGTCCCCGTGGCACCTATTCCCCACTCCCACAAATTTATGTACAGATTTGTGGACGAATAGTAGTTGTCCATAAAGATGTGATGCCCCTGTCCAACGTAGTCGTTCACCAAGTCCATGACTACATCATAAGTTTTGCCACCTTCAGAAACCGGTTCATTCGTTTTTCCAGTGTAGAGTTTGAACTTGCAAACGTATCCGTTGTGCGAGTCACACAACATGAAAGCCTTTATCCCATACTTCTTAGGCTTGTCGGGAAGATAAACTTTGAAAGATAAGTTACCTTTCCAGGGCACCATGCCCTCGTCGACTGAAATGTTTTGATGCGGTTTATACACTCTTGAAAAACGGTGAACTATCCGGTTATACAAGTGTCCCAGTTTATTTATTGGTGAAAAGCACGGGGTGTTACGGCCCGGCATCCTCCTGTTGTCAGCCAAGTGTAGGTAGGTTATAAGAAGCCAAAACCTGTCTCGGGGCATGCACTTGGCGAAGAAAGGCGTTGAGGTAACATCACTTGTTGACCAGTAATCAGCAAAGTTTCTCTGCACAACCAATGACATGGCAATTGTCATGGCTACAAATACCTTCATCTCTTCTGCATTAGTGTCTTGCCACTGTTGCATTCTTGAACGGGGTCTTAGAATTTTGTCCTCCATTGCTTGTTTGAAATATCTATTGGTTTCCGTTGCCATATCCTCATAGTCATCATTATGTATAAACAAATTGAAAAAGTCAATAGGTTCAGGGTTCTCAGGAAGTTCTATGAACTGGCGCAACCCAGTTTGACCAGTGAAAGGCAAGTTTACACGTGGCCGCGGACCATCCACCCACTCATCAAACGTCTGTGAATTATCATGATTATATTGTGGTATTTCGGCAAACTCCTCCTCAAAACCACTAAAGTCTTCTTCGGTGGAATTACCGGCGGCTAGAATCTTTCTGGCAATCTCTGTCTCTATATCACTCAGAGCATCTGTGTCACCATGTTCACTATCTATTACAGTGTCCCGATCATATGCATCATCACTGTCTAAACCACTGCTACCATCACTGTCAGTTGACTCCATATCAGAGGCTTCATCAGCATGGATCTCGTTGATGAAGTCGTCGTCGCTTGTAACGGCTTCAAAGCTGCGTGTCCTAGTATGCAACGTCCTAGGCCGTCGCAGGGCCTTGCGTCCACGTCCGCGCAGCATTCTGCTTCAACCTGTAAATGATTGAAAATGCGTTAGATGTATGCAACATATAACATGTGATTAGAGACAATAAACATACAGAGATAATGAATGTGAGCTTCATGGACGTTCATTTGCCAGTTTCAGAACCTCCCGGCGCATCTAGGACGACTGCGCCGCAAGCGCCGACGGCGCCGACGGCTTCTGACATCGCGCCGATTTTTCCGACGCATATGTCAAACGGACCATTTTCTGATTTCCTCGGCGACGTGTAGCACCGGGCGCGAGGCCCGGAAAATAAACTACTATGTCAGGGAAGCTCGGGTTGTCAGTTGCCGAATGACTTCTCTTTTCGAGAAGCAGAGCATCCAAGGAGCGGTCTCTCGAGGCGGAGCCCGGACCCATGGGAGCATACTCCCATGCTCTCCGGGAATTCCCGTCCCCGTCTTCCGCGGCGGACCCCGGATTCAATCGCGGGACAGGTTTCCCATGTTCTCTTTTGAGAACGAGAGACTCCGAGGAACAATCCTATGGGACGAACCCCGGATTCTATTGGGAATGGGTTCCCATGCCCTCTCGACATATATAGCAGAAACCTTCATACCTCGGAATGACACGAACCTTTATTTCAAAGTAGAAACAAAAAAATAATTTGCACAAAAAGTTTGGGGGGTGGCGACCAAAAGCGGGGGGGTCCGCGCACCCCCCGGTAGATATTTATACTTGTGGGTCGGTCCCGAAGATGACGGACCACGCCCATGTTCATGGGAATTTTTTCTCATTATGTCATGGCGAATCCCGTCGGAAATTCCCCTGCTCACGAAAAAACTAATACCTAAAAAAGTAATTGTGATACAAAAGAACTTTGGTAATAAAGTGGTGAGGAATCAAATTCTCCATCTGCTCAGTTCAGTCCGCTACACATATAAATAATTCTTCAAATCTTATTGAATGAAACGTCTTTTATTCAATAATGTAAAAGATAAAATAATAAATTCAATTCAAATGGTTTGGAAAGGTGCGCCCTCGCATTTGAATTTTAGAAATAAAAACCTTTCGCAAATGGCATCAGTAACAAAAATGTTCACGCATTTTTAGAAACTCCGAAAAGTGAAATATTTTCCTGAGAAAATATTCCCACGAAAAGGCTTTTCCCCGAGAAGCGGGTCCCGTACTCAAATATATTTTCGTTTTTATGTAATATTTTTTTTTCCAAAACTGGAAACAAAATTCCGCCATGACAGTTGTTCATCGTTTATAAAGCTCTATATTTGCGTATCAAAAGAACAGTATTTTAGTTATATCTTATCATACTTCTTCACTCTTGCGTACATCAATATTGCGGCGCTTCGCGCATGCATAGTTCTTCTCAAAAACATGCGCATTATATCTGGAATTAAAGACAATGTTTTTCTCTTTACAATGATGTAAAAATTATAAAAATCGGACTTGCGGTTCAAAAGTTATGAAGTGCGAAAATTATACCTTTTGGCGCGGCGCATTGCGCATGCAGAGTTCTTCCCGAAAACATGCGCATTATACATGGAATTGAAGACAATGTTTTTCTCTTTACAATGATGTAAAAATTATAAAAATCGGACTTGCGGTTCACAAGTTATAAAGCCCGTAATGATGGTATATGCTAAGAGCGCCACTTATTCAAAGCCGAATATCACCTTCTGCGCGACACCTGGCGCATCAAAAGTTATTGCCGAAAATACACGTATTTTATATGGAATTGAAGACAATTCTTTTATCTATATACTGATAAAAAAATTATGAAAATATCCCAAGTAGTTTCTTAGAAATAGAGCGCCGAGGCATGTTGGGGTAAATGCGCCACATGTATCAAAATTCAAAAGTGCGAAAGTCGGCTATCTCTGTGCGATTGCTGTATTTTCAGTTATGTTAGCGCAATTGCGATTTTTATATGGGAATAAAGGCCATTCTTTCCTCTTTATTTTGGTATAAAAAAAATGAAAACAACCAATTGGTTCATATGATACGAAGTGCGAGAGAAAGGTAGCTTATCGCAATATCTTCCCGTAATTAGAAGCTATCTGCCCATGTGGCGAGATGCGAGACAGATAAGCATAGGCTATCTGCCCATGTGGCGGGATGCGAGACAGATAAGCCTGTACGGGCCTATCTCACCCCGGGGCAGTGCAGACACTTAGGTGCTAATTAGCCGCCGGGCAGTGTAGCCATCGGAGCGAAGCAGGACAAAATTGGCCTTTTGTAAAGCTAATTATCGATGCGTTACGGGTCAACAATGCACACGCAAATTGGTGTGAATTTTGCTGGACGTTCTGACCAGACACTGAAGAAAGTTTTATTCTCATTGCGGGCTGCGAGGCATAAATACAGCCATTCTCATGCAGCGAGTCGCGGAAACAATCGACTCGGGACCCGGTATGGAGGCTAGCCCAGTACATAGACAGGCGTGAATTCTTCTAAGTAAGCGATCCGGGATCCGTACTGGAGTACCTACGAATCGCTTATAGCCCGCCCGGATAATTCCGGGACCCGCATGTTAAGGGTTAACTTTGATCATAACCCATGTTTTAAGAATAGACTTTAAAAGTTTGTAAGCTAGGCCATGAACAGTTCGAGAAATAGAATGATGTAAAATCAGACTAAAACTTACCGCTTTATTCAGAACTTTCTGGAATGAATATCTGAGAGAGTCTACTTTGTCATTTTCTTCTTTTGGGATAACAACTTCAAAGTCATGGAGAAGACTGTATGATTCCTGGAAAAGAATGTAATTATTAAAGCTAAAGTTTATTGAAAGATATATTGTCATTATATTTTCTCGATGAACAGTTACATACAACTATTTAATAGCTAAGTCAGACAAGATTAATTACTTGGTTTATGGATTTCTGGGGGCAAAGTTAAACGTTTCTAATAAGAAAATTTGCTTGACTGTAGAGGACATGTGTTCAGGGCAGCAAAATGGGCAAAGAATTTAAAAGAAAATAATAATGTTTCACTTGTATTTTCAGTCTATCCTTAAAGGGGCAGTAGCATGTTTTTTCGCCTAAATAAGTCGATAAAATGTATTGAAAAAATAATTTTACCAATAGTAAAACATCCTTCTCTCTTCAGTAAATCAAGTTAAAAACTAGTGTACAAGGTTCAGTAAAGCCATGGGACTGTTTTTGTAATTCGTAATAATAAAATGTGTTCACAATAAAATGGCCGCCATGCAATTTTTGCTTTATATGCAACACTGTTATTACCACTACGGATAATTGGTTTGTGTAATAAGATGTTTTACCCTCTAAAATAAATTTAAATGACACAAGCTATCATTATAAATGGGAAATTTGAAAAAAGAAATTTTGCAAAAAAACATGCTACAGCCCCTATAAAATCTCGGAGAGACAATTTGGCAATTTTTTCTATTTGTGAGGGGAGAAGCATTTTTTACTCCAAATTTGTCATGGTAGGAGAATCTGAAAACAAACTAAAAAATCTTCTTCACTTTTTCAGAATAATTTTGAAAATTGTTAATGTTACACAGAGGTGACTCAGTCATTACACCACTAGGGCAAGTTTTTAGAAATGGTTTGGCAAAGATATAACCGCCCAGGACATAACTTGCCCAAGTGGTGTAAGTTGTTTAATCACCCTCATTGCGGTAGTTATTGAAATCAACTCTGCTTGGGCGTCATTTCAACAACTACCTTGTGGGGTGATTAACCTATACATATTGAATTGTTTCACAAATGATTCTAAAAAACATTTTGCCCAAAAATATTTATAGAACACACCATGTAGCAAGAGTCTACATCAGGAATGTCATAATGAGAAATAATTAAGATATCAGATAAAATGCAGATTCAAAGCACATGATAAATACATACTTCAATCGGACCAAGTGACATGTCGATACGAATGTTGTTTTCTCTTATATCTGCCAGTGCCGCCATAGCCTGTCTGACATCGTCTAGATCTCTGATAGGACGTGCTAGTCTCTTGGAGTACTCCTCAACAAAGGTGAGGATCTCTTCCATGTTGCTCCTGTACTTGTTATTCAGTTCCTTTCCAAATAACAGTTTCCATGCCTTGATCTCAACTCTTAATGCCAGCTTCAGGGGCTCTGTAAACAATCAAATGGTAAAACAAACTAACCATCAGTTGAATGAAAAGTCCTGTAAGATCCACCATTTTGTTTTTGTTCATTACATGAAATGATAAAAAAAACTCTGAATTTTTAACTATTTTGGTAAATGACAAAACATATATATGGATTGAATATCCACAAAGTAACAAATAATTCTGTCTGGTAGCCAATGGCTACTAATAAAGTTGCTGTTTTGACCGGTAGTCCAAAAGGCTACTTTGAATTAAAAGATGATATGATCCTTTAGATGCATGCATTTGGCACTTTAGGAAATTTACAATTCAAACAGCTAGTGCTATGATCAGGTTAATTTCGATCCTTGATATAATATGTATGAAGAGAAACGTACCCTCGAATTTCAATTTCACTAAAAAATATCCCAATAGAACCCTCCCTTTAAAATGGAAAAGTCACGTGAAATTCTTTTGTCAAAAGGTCCTGCATCGTTTACTCTGATTGCCTGTTTTAGCTTGAAAACAGAAGATTGAATTAATGTACAGCACCAGTCCTGCTTCTTCAGACCATGTAACTGCATGAGTCATGAACTGAGTGAAACTATCACAACTAAACTTGATGGAGATATACCAACCAGTAAAGAGTTCCACAGGTCCTACCACCTCCGACTGGTTGATGTCATCAATGGAGTTCTCCAGTTTCTTGAAGATGGCTACCTTTGCTTTGTACTCTGATAAAATTGGATCAGTGTCCAAAAATTCCTGACAAAAATAAATATACACTTTTAATATTTGATGAAAGTTGAAATTCCTATACAGGCGTTTTTCATTTATTTCGTTTTCTATTTTACCAATTGCATTTTAAAAAATAACTCTCAAATATGAGAGGAATGAAATATTCAACATTTTTACAGGAGGTCTTAATGGGAGGGTTCTGTCGCTATCTTGTTTTTTTTTGCATTATGAGAAATGAAAATACGCTATATTGTACCTAATTTTACAACTTTTTCATAATAAAAGACATACACTGATAGAATATTCACATAGTAACACATAACATGTCATAAAACTAATAAACAATGTGATATTGTGCTTAAGCGAAGTTTTCCCCAGTCGCAGTGCCGATGAATGGCTTCAGTTCTCATTGTTTTTATTTTTCAACAAAATGTTGTGAAATATAAATTCATCAAAATATTACCTTCATTATATCTTTCATCCTGACTTGTTTTAATCATGTATTAGTGGCATATTTGTTTAAATGGGGATATACTCTCGAATTTCGTTTCCACAAAAACTACCCCGATAGAACCCTCCTTTTAAGCCATTTGATCTGCTTATTTATAAAAATTATATCAAGGAAATGAGTAAGAAAGGTTGTTCTGATTATCATTAATAAGCAGAATAAGTCTTGCATCAGATAGAGGTGAGGTGATCTGTGGTTTAACACCGCTTTCACCGCACAGCCACGAGTGAAAATATATAACTTTTCTACCTCACGAGATGAGATAAACATGGTATTTGTCAAGAAAAGACAAATTTTCTATTTATTATATGACCAAATCTTTGCATATTCACTGAAATAGACTTGCATTTACGTTGAGTCGGCGCCAGAATGAGCCTGTCGCCTCAGCAACCGTGTGACGTCATGAACGTGTCATGACGTCGGAGCATTGTTTTATGACGTCAGGTCATTGTTATATCAGTCACTAGTGACTGATAACACGTTCCATTGTTATTTTCACTAGTGACTGATAACACGATTTATTTTCATTGATAGATCCCAGTATTTCACCTGCAATCATATAATAAATCAAGTAATAAATTTAGACTGGTCCAATTACTCAATACGTACCTTGACAGCTTGTTCTCGATCTTCTTCCCAGAGAAACGAGAAATCAGAGTATCTGTGCAGAGCCTCCATGATCTGAGGCTTGAGCGTACTTGCGGCAGACGACAGCATCATCACATACTTGGATATGTCCTTGTTCTCAATCACACTTTTGTAGTAGTTCTTCTTCGTTGGGACAAACCGGACACCAATTTCTGAAACAAGAATTAATTTCATTATTGATTGGTCGACCATCTAGGCTTTCACAGAGTATTTCCATTCTTGCTTCCTTTGGCAGTCTGATTTAAATCAACCGTATTCCGAGGAATAAAAGTCTCAAAAGGATATCAGGTTGATGTCCTCTCAACATGATCAGATGACGGCCTGATGTTCTGACACATGTTCAGTTAGTCAATCTGTCAATGCTTCAAAAAAAAACCTTGGTGGTGAGAAGCTAGGGACAAGTAACTTCAGCCAGAAATCCTTTCGTCTGTTTTTGTTACATTAGTAATGTGTCATCGAATGATTTTACAGTGTTGCATCTAGGATTTGCCCTCAGTGGGCCAAGTGGCCCACTGTTCTGGAAACAATGGGCCACTACCTAAATTTCAGCGGGCCACTTTTTTTTCAGCCAAATGAAATGCAGAAGTTACATTTACGACAAAGTTTACAAGTCATAATTCCAGTAGTGTCATCATACACGAGCCAATCGTAGTTTGCAAGCTATTCTTTCCCTAATTTATGAAGAAATTTTGGTTTTTCAGTATCTTTGTTCTGTTCGTTTTCATTTTCACTTTCATTCAATGTTTCATGTTCAATTTCAATAGTATGCTTACTTGCATCGTTTTTTATGGTCTGGTTCACTTCCTACTTTCGTGAAGAATTCGGTAATTCTTTTTAATTTCTTCGGGGCAGACTTTTCAAACTTTCACGCCGAAACTCTCAACATGGCACGTGGAATGACATTCGCAAAATATCGATCGCACAGCCTCGTTTTGAACCCATTCGGTACCTCTCGTTTTTTCCGTGGCTAAATTCCAAGAACTTCATCCGGGGCTTTCAAATTCTGAGAAGTGTGCTATTTATAGTACGGGGAATTCCAGTTTCGATAGTTGCTCAATGAATATGTTACGACAATTTGTTTTGGTTTATTTTGCTAGCAGCTACGCACTGACAGGCATTTAATGTGTGGAAATTAAAACCCTTGCGTACCTAGTGGCCCATATTTGATTAGAAATGCGCCACTTTATCATTTATCTGTGTAATTACGCAAATACGCACTCTAGATGCAACACTGATTTTATATGCGTTCAAAACAGCGATAGTTTAAAAAGTATGAAATGTTATGTTAGCTAATGACTTTGTGCTGTCTGCACAAACTGGTACATAACAGGTGCACATTCAGTCTCCAGACCGAGTGGAAAGAAAGCTATAGAAATAGTTTATGCACGGGTAGATGAACTAGTTTTCAGATTGTATGATTTTAATCAGACTTTCAGTTGGCAGCTCAATCCTGAAATGAAGACAAGTAACTTTTTATAATGGGTAATTTTGTTGTAATAATTGTAATTTCACTTACTGTCGTGATGTACATCCTCCTGTGCGGGTGTATGTCGTTTGAGCAAACCTGCAAGTCCTTGTTTGTACTGAGTCCATTGTTCAACACCCTTGCTGATGTCGAGGGTAAACTGAGTAGCTTTGATCAGAGCTTGTTGTAGATCATCAAGACTTGGATGCATTACCTGGAAAAAAAAATCAATGGATCATGAATGTTAGTCATTTTACAGACAAAACCTATCTCAACATTAAGGGCTTAGGCTGTACGGTGAGGTGATTTGACATTTCTAAAATGCCACTTTCAAGAGTATATTTTGTTTTTAGCATTATTGCGTTATTGGCTATGCATTGCAAGAAAACCTCAGAGCACTGGCTGGAACTAGCAAACCATGGATGGTTACTTTCACTGAAATTCAGTATAGCATTGCACCCAAACCTGACTGCATCCAGAACACTTCTCTAAAGCAGACAAAGTTGCCAAAGGGATAGGGAAATTGAATCCCGGGCCTCTTGATCCGAAGTTGAACACGCTAACTACTGCACTATCCCGCCCCTGCTTAGGCTATACTCTCTACTTGGTGAGGTGAGGCGAGTTGGGGTTTAACGCCGCTTTCAAGAGTACTTCACTTCCATCACGGCTGCTAGTATTATGGCAGGGAGGAAGCCAGCAACGCAATGTGGCTATGCATTGCAGTGAAACCTGCAAACAACGACTGGAACTAGCGAACCATGGGTGGTTCCACTCTACTTGGGATTTGATTTATGTAACAATGTTAACTGTTCAGAGGATATTTAGGTTTCATTATGAAATCTTTTGACATTGTCATTAGGACGAGGTGTTATGGAATATGTCTGTATTATTTATTGAAATGCTCTTGAATAGATAATTGTGTTAATTTGAACTGTCACAATTCAACAAATGTCTCATTTGAATGAATATTGTACAGTGATACTTTGATGTCTATTCTCAACTCTACAATGTACAGTAAATGAACAGTCAATACATAGAGAATCTCACCCTCGTGTCTTCTGATATCAAATATATCAACACGAGCTGACTTTTATCAACGAGTGTTGATATATTTGATATCAGAAGACACGAGGGTGAGATTCTATTTATCATCCAAAATCGTTCTCCATTAGTTTTTCACAAAAAATGAAAATATCTGAACACAAAACTGCCATTTGGCTTCCAGTGCTGTGATGTCACAGCATTGTGACGTCATCGTGGTTATGATGTCCTTGCATTGTGATGTCATTACTTGATATTGCAAAGTCATTGTGATGTCATATAGCGGACGCCAACAGGGCATTGTTCAAAATCTACTGTCAAAACAATATCTCCTAGGAGATATCGCTTGATCTCTTACAAGCGATATCTCCTGTGGAACCCAGTTTTGGATGATAAATAAGTTTGTGGTACTTACAACATTAGGTATGGCTAGGGTGATATCTGCAGTGAAGAACGAAGCTTTTGTTTCCAGATGACTTCCTTGACTATCTTCAAAATGGCTGATGTTTGGCCTTCTACCTCTGTCAACACAGATCAGAATATACAATTTTTCATTACTTTAAAATATCAGTATTTATAAACAAACCAACAACCTAAAACAAAAATATAATTTTTAAAAGGTTATGACCTTGATCCTGTTTTTAACCTTTTAAAACGAGGCAAAAGTGAGCACAGTTCACATACCCCTGCCTGCAGTTGGACTGCCTTCATTTAACATTAAGTAATTCAAAATCATATGTTGTCAATGAATAACAACAAGCAGACAGAGTCGGCCATATCCCCCGCCTTTGGGAAAATTTATTGAAGAATAGTTGTTGAATAACAGTGACTATGAACCTTTTTTCAACTAAACACAACACACAAAATTTCAGCTCCTTAGACAAAGTGGTTCTGGAGAAGAAGACAAAATGCAAAAAGTTTACAGACAGCTGGACACCGTGCAATGCCATAAGCCCATCGGGCCTTTCAGGCACATCTACACATGATGATTGTTTCACACACCAAGAGATATGTCTTATAGTTTTCGAGTTCTGTTCCGGAAACAAAATTCTAGGTTACATTTCTATGGAAACTGTAAAAAACATAACTCGAAGAAGTTGAAAACCCCAAAAGGCACATCTACACATGATGATTGTTCCACACACCAAGTTTCGTTGAGATATGTCTTATAGTTTTTGAGTTCTGTTCCGGAAACGAAATTCTAAGTAACATTTCCATGGAAACAGTCAAAAAAAATAACTCGAAGAAGTTGAAAACCCCAAAAGGCACATCTACACATGATGATTGTTCCACACACCAAGTTTCGTTGAGATATGTCTTATATTTTTCGAGTTCTGTTCCGGAAACGAAATTCTAAGTTACATTTCCATGGAAACAGTCAAAAAAAATAACTCGAAGAAGTTGAAAACCCCAAAAGGCACATCTACACATGATGATTGTTCCACACACCAAGTTTCGTTGAGATATGTCTTATATTTTTCGAGTTCTGTTCCGGAAACGAAATTCTAAGTTACATTTCCATGGAAACGGTAAAAAAAATAAATAACTCGAAGAAGTTGAAAACCCCAAAAGGCACATCTACACATGATGATTGTTCAACACACCTAGTTTTGTTGAGATATGTCTTATGGTTTTCGAGTTCTGCTCCGGAAACGAAATTCTAAGTTACATTTCCATGGAAACGGTCAAAAAAAATAACTCGAAGAAGTTGAAAACCCCAAAAGGCACATCTACACATGATGATTGTTCCACACACCAAGTTTCGTTGAGATATGTCTTATAGTTTTCGAGTTCTGTTCCGGAAACGAAATTCTAAGTTACATTTCCATGGAAACGGTCAAAAAAAATAACTCGAAGAAGTTGAAAACTCCAAAAGGCACATGTATACATGATGATTGTTCCACACACCAAGTTTCGTTGAGATATGTCTTATAGTTTTCGAGTTCTGCTCCGGAAACAAAATCGGGACGGACGGACGGACGAACGGACGGACGGACGGAGCCCATTTCAATATCCCCCCCCCAACTATGTTGGCGGGGGATAACAAGCAGACAGAGTCGGCCATATCCCTCGCCTTTCGGAAAATTTATTGAAGAATAGTTGTTGAATAACAGTGACTATGAACCTTTTTTCAACTAAACACAACACACAAAATTTCAGCTCCTTAGACAAAGTGGTTCTGGAGAAGAAGACAAAATGCAAAAAGTTTACAGATGGCTGGACACCGTGCAATGCCATAAGCCCATCGGGCCTTTCAGGCACATCTACACATGATGATTGTTCCACACACCAAGTTTCGTTGAGATATGTCTTATAGTTTTCGAGTTCTGTGCCGGAAACGAAATTCTAAGTTACATTTCCATCGAAACCGTCAAAAAAAATAACTCAAAGAAGTTGAAAACCCCAAAAGGCACATCTACACATGATGATTGTTCCACACACCAAGTTTCGTTGAATTATGTCTTATGGTTTTCGAGTTCTGCTCTGGAAACGAAATTCTAAGTTACGTTTCCATGGAAACGGTCCAAAAAAATAACTCGAAGAAGTTGAAAACCCCAAAAGGCACATCTACACATGATGATTGTTCCACACACCAAGTTTCGTTGAGATATGTCTTATGGTTTTCGAGTTCTGCTCCGGAAACGAAATTCTAAGTTACATTTCCATGGAAACGGTCAAAAAAAATAACTTGAAGAAGTTGAAAACCCCAAAAGACATATCTACACATGATGATTGTTCCACACACCAAGTTTCTTTGAGATATGTCTTATAGTTTTCGAGTTCTGTTCCGGAAACGAAATTCTAAGTTACATTTCCATGGAAACGGTCCAAAAAAATAACTCGAAGAAGTTGAAAACCCCAAAAGGCACATCTACACATGATGATTGTTCCACACACCAAGTTTCGTTGAGATATGTCTTATGGTTTTCGAGTTCTGCTCCGGAAACGAAATTCTAAGTTACATTTCCATGGAAACGGTCAAAACAAATAACTCGAAGAAGTTGAAAATCCCAAAAGGCACATCTAGACATGATGATTGTTCCACACACCAAGTTTTGTTGAGATATGTCTTATAGTTTTCGAGTTCTGCTCCGGAAACAAAATCGGGACGGACGAACGGACGGACGGACGGACGGAGCACATTTCAATATTCCCCCCCCCCCCCCCCCAACTATGTTGGCGGGGGATAATAAAATTCAATGAAAATTCTAGAGTGGTAACCCCCAAAAGCCGCAACACGAACCACAATGATACAAACACACACAAATTTCAAGTTTTCAAGTCATGCTCCAGAAACAAAAGAAAGTCAGAAAATGTTTTGGGTCAAAACTTCAAAAGGTATTTGAATCTTGAAACTTTATAATTAATACATTAGGACCAAGAAACGACTCTCAGCACTTAGACAATTTTTAAAATCTATGTCGAGATCTGCATTCTGATTATCATTGATGTTTTTCAATTATTAGGAATGAAACAGTTCACAACTGTATTTTGCTTTCAGTGCGGTGGTGCATCAAAGTGTTTTTTCCCGTTTGTACCATATATATAAATATATTACAATAATAATTTCATAGAATTCTATCTATGTTATCAGTTGTTCCACTTTTAAGTTCATGCAAGTTTATTTTGAAGGAATTATTTGTATTGTTGAGACTTCAGTTTGTTGCATTCATGGTTCTGAACTAAATAAGAAATGTACCGAACCCAGGGTTTTGTATTGCTATAAGTATTGAATCGAAGCTCAAGTATACCATTTCACCAGAGCCTCAAAGTAAACATTGCTCCTTACATAATATGAGCAAAAAAAAATAGCAAGAAGCACATATATCTGAGATAAGATTGCTAGAATTACCTGTATTTGAATTAATATTTACAAAAACTGTAAGCTAGCTAATATTCAATACCTTTTTGTAGCAATTGTGATGGATAATGATTATCTTTGGTGAAGAAACAGAATATTTTTACCTCATTTTGTCGAGGAGCATGTGTGCTCCTGATTCAAAATTACAGGGAGCAAACTGACAAAATAGGGAGCAAATGCTTCTAAAATGGATGCTATATTGAGGCCTGCCCAGGTGATCCCTATCAAATATATACAATGTACCCAGAGAAGAATCTCTTGCGCGTGACATCCAGGGAATGTCGAGTGGCTCTGATCAACGCATCCAGGAGTCTGTGGTTGAAGTGCTCGAACAACTCCTCACACGCCTCCTTCATCTGCTGTTCGGTGCTGATATCAGCGTCATCCGTCTTCACTTCCGAGTTAATACTGGCCGTCTTCTCAGGGATGCTCAGGGTGATCTCGCAATCTATTTAATATTGTTGGTATGTGAGCATGTGAAATCCTTATAACTTATAATAAATTACAAAAGGAACTAGCCACCCGATTACTTGACTAGTCTGAAATTTTAGTCACATGTTGGATTGATTAGTTCATGATTAGTTCCACACATTTTATCATCAAAGAGACCCAAAATGATTGTTACATTTGGGCATGAAATTTTCTAGAACTAAAATTTTTAAAGGCATTTTAGCATGCTGGTCTTACTGAAATAAAGTGCTCACGTTGTGTTCTAAATGCAGCGACGGCGGGTTGAATGTAGATATAAACGTATTATCATTAATTTCATGACTTCAGTAATAAACAGAATATCATATTTGTGTCAATGTCATACTATGTTTACTACACTATTGCCTGAATATTGGTATATCGGGAAATATTAATATTCAGGCACTTGTGTCATAAACATAGTATGACATAGACACTCAGGGAATGCAATAGGTAGGGGCCATTGGCCCTTTTGCATATTGGATGAAAAAATGGTCCATTTAAAATCTAGAAAATGACTCAAAGTCCTAACAATGGCCCGTTGTCAAAGGTGTCTTTCCCATTCCCTGAGACACTCATATAATATACTCAATGTAAGATACCGTCAGTTTCCATTTCAGAATTGTCGAAGGTGATGGCTCCATCAAAGGGTGCTTTGCTCATGAAGATTCTGATGAGTTCAACAACAGAATCCTCCACTGTCTGACTCATCCGGTTCAGCTCAACTGCAGTCCTCTCGCAATATCCCTAATCAAAACACATAGTTTAAACAAAGATTTATTTCCAAGGCAAATTGATCACTTTCTAATTTCTATCATATTTTTGTTCTTGATCATGCTCAATCAAATGTTTGTTCTCTTATAATTGATGTGAATTGATATAATTGATATGAAAATATTATGGGATATCCTCTTTTTAACAAGTTGTAAATTCTGTATTACTCCCTTGCTTTGTTGTGATTCCTGTAAATTGGCCAAATTTTTGAAATTTTGTATGCA
The DNA here is from genome assembly GCA_936450465.1 of Gibbula magus. NCBI lineage: Eukaryota > Metazoa > Mollusca > Gastropoda > Trochida > Trochidae > Gibbula > Gibbula magus. The sequence goes on along the minus strand of OW388298.1, from coordinate 30,982,391 downwards.
TATGTTGATAAAATTTGTATGTATATTTGATGGACCCCTGTGAAACCCAACTTTTCAATGTGTTACTTCCCTTGAAAATTCTTTGATCCCCCCTACTAAAATTTGAAACTGACAAAATGACAATGAGCAAAAGAGAAGTGAAAGAACTTACTTCCATGCTTTCCAGAAAGTAATAGAGGCTCCATGGTGTTTTCTCTGGGAGATCACAGAGCATGCTTTCACTGACGTCCATGAGTATTTTATCAATGCGAGTCACTTTAATATCATTCACCTGCAACATCATATACCGGGTAAGATATTAATCAATTAAATTTCCCATGTATTGCCTGATAGCTACAAGTCTTGAATGTTATCATCTTATTAGATATATTTCATTTATACAAAGATTCATACAATATAAATGTGAATACATTATCATGAAACGCAAAGCAGACATCAATATTTATCAAATTAAGCTATCCTAAAAACCTTTGATGATCATATTGTGAAGAAAGTTATAAAATAGGGCATGATCTGGAAAATATGTTTATTTCAAAGCTATTTGACATTAGATAGTCTCCAATCCAATTCACGCTGAAAATGATCAAATCCCCACATACAATAAAACCACAAGAGCTGTCGTACATATAGTATACAGAACAAAAATGAGACAAATTTTAAAAGTAGTTTTTGCATTGCCGCTCAGTGTTTTCGAAAATAGTTTGTTAATACTCTGCATTTCTGACATAAGTATGATGTTCTCGCATTATGTCCCTGTTGCTTAGTGGGGTCACGTGACGACAATGTAGTTGATGACTTCCTAGTTACCAATGTGATGTTGAAAACGGAAGCAAAATATGGACTTCGCGCTTTTTATGAAACAGGGTTGAAATCAGTTAGAAAGTAACAAAAAACATCGGGGTTACCTAGAAGAATCATCATCAGATTACAAGTTGCAGTGAGTTTCCAGCGCAAGCGGTAATAAAAGTTTTCTCTGATTCTGATGGCGTGGATGAGATTGGAAAATTAGGTGTAATGCCGTTCTTGAAAATTACAGGTCACATTGATTATAAGAAGTACTATAAACCTTTACAAGTGGGTACATGCTGGATTGAAATACTGGATAAAGTGGACATTTACACTTACGCGCACACCAAAACATGAATTTTGTGAAATGACATGCAAAGTATTATACTATAATTTTCTTGCCATTACACCAGATCTGAACCCTTTTGAAAATGTTTGGCAAATCTTCAAGGACACATTTGAAAAGTTAGAACAAAAATATATTGCAGATTAGAAACGAGTCAGTCATGAAAAGTTGTTCAAGCCATCTGAGGAACTCATAGACGATCTGGTTTATTCCATGTGATGCCTTGAGCGAAGCGGCGGCCTGACTGGCTATTGTCCTATTTTAAACAATTTGTAAATAGATTATCTACATCTGTGCCAGTTTTCATAAATCTATTAAGGCTGCAACGATACACTAAGCAAACGATACGATACGTATCTCGATATTTAGCTCACGATACGATACGTATCTAGATACGCTAAATGGGAAAGTCTAGGGATTGAATAGAAAACGATAATCTTTGTTGTTGGCTGCCATGACTGTCAAATACTACGCTAAAATACTACGCTACTTGTTCGCACAATTTGATTGGTTGCGTATTAAACTTAGCAGTTGTCAAGCATAGTCGAAGTTACCCGAAGATAAAGATCGGAAAAATCAACCAATGCGATAGCTCGAAAGAACTGACCTATATCTCTCGGACCAATGAGTTATCAGGGCAGTCGCAAATTTGAATAAATTATCCTTCGGTTGTGAAGCGATTACTAAAGGGAAGTTACTCTTGTTAGTTTCGTTTCCAAGCTAGAAAGCAGTCGAGTAAAAACGATTATTTTAATACGTGGGAAAAATTTATTGTCGTATATCAATGGAATTAATACTGGTACAGTGCTTGATTTATCTAGTGTTTATTTAGATTGAAATAACTATGTGTATCGTTTTTATCCGATATTCAAATGTAATTGTATCGTGTATCGTGTATCGTATCGTGAATGTCGCATCGAGATGCATCGATATTTCAGTGTATCGTTGCAGCCTTAAAATCTATGTCAAAAATTAAATTCAAAGTTGTCTCATTTTCTTTGCCTGCTACTATAGTAATATTATCAGAGCATTCAGTAGTTTTACCATTAGGATTTAGTAGTTTTAGAGCTATGCTCTGAAAACATGGAAATGCTGACGCTGAATGAAACTCAAAAACAATGTCTCCTGACCAGATTCAGGGGGAGATATCATTGTATAAACTAATCAGAACTTTATCCCAAACTGTTAAGATGCAATTTTTCCAAAAGGATTTGTCATTTTTGGTTGCACACCTGTTTGACGACAATCTGGAGTTCTGTCAAGGCATCTTTCACCTTCTTGAAGAATTGAGGCAGACTGAGAGAGGTCCACGTGTGAGCAGTCAGGCCTGGTTGCAGCGAAACATCAACCTGTCAACAACATGGACATCTTGAAAGGAATTTTTAACTTGGTGTGCAATCCTTATTGTCATGTACTAGATTAAATGATGAGGTCAAGAACTAAATACTACAAGGAATCCAGGAATTTTGAAAGGGAGAGGCGGGGGCCTGGGGAAGTAGAAGGTCACATGCTGAGGGGAGTTTCACATATTGTAAAGGGAGTGGAGAGGGGCTTCATCAATTTTACATGCAAAATTTTTCGTAAATCATCTCCTGAAGTAGAAATACTATATTTACACTTGTGAATCTTTAACTCGTGAAAATATACATCACTCAATGAGATATACATGATACTTGAGAAGAAATGTTAAATACCCTCTATATATTACATTAACGATATTTGATTTATTAATCATAAATTAAACAAATATACTTTAATCTTTTAGCTGAAATACCTTTTTCAGAGATGGCCCCAACAACACCAGGAAAATATTTGGCACGTGAGATCTGAGTGTGGAGTTTTCTTCCAGCAGCATCTTGAATGAATGAGGCAGTGATAGAAACATCCTCAGTGTTTTAATATTCAAATCATGATTTTGTTGGCCACAAGGATAATCTTAATTTCAGATAAATGGTTACAAAATATAAATGTCATCACCGGCAACTGGTCTTTTGTATCATTTGAATAGGTTTGATTACAATTAGCACATCATTAGAATCAATTTCATCATTAGTATATTATAAAGGATTTTTCAGAACATTTTTACTATTTGACAATGTAGGTAAAACATTTGATAAATTTATAATTTTTGTGAATCAATGATCATAATTGTGAGATAAACTGCTTCCCTATTATAATACTGTGATTCCCTGAGACAGATAACTCTCGTTTTCCTGTAGGCTGGTTACTCATTGCTATATAGCATGTAATATCAGAGACCATAAAATAAAGAGACTAGACTCGACAGTAGATTATCATCAACTATGTGTGCCTCGGCCAGATGTGTAATCGACCTGACTTGAAGCCCTGCTGCGTTTGCAAAAAGTCAACACTGGAAACATGTAATATTTACAAGACACCAAATGAAACTTTATCATATCTTTATTTCATACATCCTGGTAACCAAGGAAATATTTTTATATTAAATGAGTTATAAGAGAAACAGAATCGGCACTTTTGAATTTTTCCCGGACGCCATCTTGTTCTAGCGAGGCACACAAACATTCCTGTCTGAAGCAGAGTCCAGTCCCTTTATTTAATGGTCTCTTAATACAAATACACTGATGGAGTAGGATGAGGTACAAACTAAATTTCTATAATACCTTAATTTGACTGAGGTTATCCCGCAGGTGATCAGTTGAATGGATGAGCATTTTGGCTGCCTGAGGAATATCAAGGCCAAGTTTGATGAGGTACTCTGCTTCCTTGATTACTTCAAAAATGTAGGGGTCAAAGTTCACCATGATGTTCTCAGTGACTGGGTGTCTCACAAGAACAGGAACTTGTAAACCTTGTAAATGAATATAGGTGAGATTTAGGCTTAAAAATTATAAGCCAGGCAAAATAATTGGCTTACAGATATTAGGGGGCAAAATGTCAACACAGGAGGCAAAAGAAAAAGGAAAAGAAGTTACTTTTCTCTTTTGTAAATGAAATGTGTTCTGGTTAGCAAAACAGGCACAGAATTGAGCAAGAAAATCTACATATTTCACTTATTTTTGTTGTTTGACGGAAAAATATTAAACATATATTTAATGGGGAAGGATAATTTGGCAGCATATCTTTGGGAGTGATTCTGTGTGGCACTTCTTTGTATTCTTTTTATTTTATTGTTCATAAACAACTAAATTTTAAAATTTTACTGTATAATTTATTTCAAATGTATCTACTTCCTAGCATTATTGCATCCTGCAACACCATTGTGACTATGCATGACTAATAAACAGGTAAATTTGGATGCCAGTGTCTCTTTTTTACACAAAGAGATTCCTTGCAATGACTGCCATTACAGGAATTATTTTATGCAATATTGTTTCACTTTTTACCAAGAAGGCATCTTCATAATATAAAGGTGCAAAATAACATACATGATGTTGCCAGGTCTACAGATTTCACCCAGGCTGAATGGAAGAGAATTTCATATTCCACAAGAACTTTGGCAACTCTGTTGTAGTTCCTGATGATTTTCTTTGCTTCTTCTCCGACAAGACATTTTGGATGAACCTTCATGAATAAAAAAAGAACATATATAACAAGGCAAAAGTGAGCACAGCTCACATACCCCCGCCTGTAGTTTGACCTCCTTCAAACAGTATCAATGAATAGGAAAACATAATGTAGTCAATCATGTCAATGAATAACAATGATATTATTTGAACCATGGAGTTGAGACCACCAAAAACCACAATAGCACCATATAGGTTACTTCCATACCAAATTTGAAGTTTCCAAGTCATATAGTATTTTGAGATATGCTCTGGAAACGACACAAAGTCCAAAAAACATTTTTTGGTTAAAATTTAAAAAATAGAGCCATGGGCTCTGTAGCTCATCAGGATTTGATTTATTATCTAAGGTTGAATATCTACAGGTAAGTATCTCAAGTAATACATTGTTAACAAGAAAAAAATAGGTTTTTAGATCATGACCCCTGTGACCCGTATTTGGAGTCACAGGGTCACCAATCCTACAATTAAGAATCACCTTTGACCAAAGAGTCTCAACACAACTTTTCAGCTCTCTAGAGAAGAAGATGAAAATAGGTTTTTAACGATGTGACCCCTGTGACCCCATTTGGGGTCATGGGGTCACGAAATCTCCAATTTAGAATCCCCATGGGCCAAGGAGTCTGCACACAACTTTTCAGTTCTCTAGACCTTTTGGAACTGGAGAAGAAGATGAAAATAGGTTTTTAACGATGTGACCCCTGTGACCCCATTTGGGGTCACGGGGTCACAAAATCTACAATTTATAATCCCCATGGGCCAAGGAGTCTGCACACAACTTTTCAGCTCTCTAGACCTTTTTGAACTGGAGAAGAAGATGATAATAGTTTTTTAAGGATGTGACCCCTGTTACCCCATTTGGGGTCATGGAGTCACGAAATCTACAATTTAGAATCCCCATTACCCAAGGAGTCTGCACACAACTTTTCAGCTCTCTAGACCTTTTGGAACTGGAGAAGAAGATGAAAATAGGTTTTTAAGGATGTGACCCCTGTGACCCCATTTGGGGTCACAAGGTCACGGAATCTACAATTTAGAATCCCCATTACCCAAGGAGTCTGCACACAACTTTTCAGCTCTCTAGACCTTTTGGAACTGGAGAAGAAGATGAAAATAGGTTTTTAACGATGTGACCCCTGTGACCCCATTTGGGGTCATGGGGTCACAAAATCTCCAATTTAGAATCCCCATGGGCCAAGGAGTCTGCACACAACTTTTCAGCTCTCTAGACCTTTTGGAACTGGAGAAGAAGATGATAATAGGTTTTTAAGGATGTGACCCTGGTGACCCCATTTGGGGCCATGGGGTCACGAAATCTACAATTTAGAATCCCCATGGGCCAAGGAGTCTGCACACAACTTTTCAGCTCTCTAGACCTTTTGGAACCGGAGAAGAAGATGAAAATAGGTTTTTAAGGATGTGACCCCGGTGACCCCATTTGGGGTCATGGGGTCACAAAATCTACAATTTAGAATCCCCTATTGGCCAAGGAGTATGCACACAACTTTTCAGCTCTCTAGACCCTTTGGAACTGGAGAAGAAGATGAAAATAGGTTTTTAAGGAGGTGACCCCTGTGGCCCCATTTGGGGTCATGGGGTCACGAGATCTACAATTTAGAATCCCCATTACCCAAGGAGTCTGCACACAACTTTTCAGCTCTCTAGACCTTTTGGAACTGGAGAAGAAGATGAAAATAGGTTTTTAAGGATGTGACCCCTGTGACCCCATTTGGGGTCGCGGGGTCACGTAAATGTACGATTTAGAATTCCCATTACCCAAGGAGTCTGTACACAACTTTTCAGCTCTCTAGACCTTTTGGAACTGGAGAAGAAGATGAAAATAGGTTTTTAACAATGTGATCCCTGTGACCCCATTTGGGGTCATGGGGTCACGAGATCTACAATTTAGAATCCCCATGGGCCAAGAAGTCTGCACACAACTTTTCAGCTCTCTAGACCTTTTGGAACTGGAGAAGAAGATGAAAATAGGTTTTTAAAGATGTGACCCCTGTGACCCCATTTGGGGTCACGGGGTCATGAAATCTACAATTTAGAATCCCCAATGGCCAAGGAGTTTGCACATAAAATTTCAGCTCTGTGGAGTCATTGGTTCTGGAGAAGAAGTCGAAAAAGCGAAAAGTTTACGGATGGACGGATGGACGGATGGACGGATGGACGGATGGACGGATTGACGGATGGACGGATGGACGGACGCCGGACACCATGCCATGCCATAAGCCCATCGGGCCTTTCAGGCCTGATGAGCTAAAAATTATCAGAACCTTGGAAATGAGATCCCCAAAAGGCACAATAGCACCATATAGTTACTTCCATACCAAATATGAAGTTTCCAAGTCTATAGTTTTTGAGATATTATGCTCCGGAAACGTCCAAAAATAGAGCCATGGGCTCTGTAGCCAAATAGGATTTGTATTGTTTGACTTATGAAAACAAAAATAAGCTTGTTCTAGAGCTTTTCATACTGGAGAAGGTGATAAAAATAGTTTTTTGACTCATATTTGGGGTCACATGCAGGGTCATCAACTCTACAATTTAGAAACCCATTTGGCAAGAAGTCTGTTCACAACATTTCAGCTCTCTAGACCTTTTGGAACTGGAGAAGAAGATGAAAATAGGTTTTTATGGTTGTGACCCCTGTTACCCCATTTGGTGTCACGGGGTCACAAAATCTACAATTTAGAATCCCCCATTAGCCAAGGAGTCTCCATATAAAATTTCAGTTCTCTAGAGTCATTGATGCAGGGATTGGTAAAGGCAGGGGCCATGTAGGGGCCATTTTGCACATTGAATGAAAAAATGGCCCATTAAAATTCGAAATTTTACTATTGTTACCAAGAGGAATGGCCTAATAAAAATACCAAAAGTGACTAAAAGTCAGTCAAAGGTGTCTTTCCCAATCCCTGTTGATTAGCTAAAAATCGGATCAATTTTGGTCAAAATTTATAAAATTATTAGAACCGTGGAGTTGAGATCCCCAAAAGGCACAAAAGCACCATATAGGTTACTTATCAAATTTGAAGTTTCCAAGTCATTTAGTATTTGAGATATGCTCCGGAAAACAATGCACGGACACGCATATACAGCGCTATATACCCCCGACTACGTCGTAGCGGTGTTATAATAATGATTAGGTGTTTAGTCACTTCATTTCTCCAAAAGTAATCAAGATTTAGAATGTTTAACGCAAGACCCCCAAAACGATCAAAATTGAGAATGTTTCAAGCAAGTAAAGCAGAAATTCAGCCATATTACTAAAAGCAAGATGTTAATATGTTGACTTAAATCAGCTTTGATGGCAAATTAAGATACTACTCTGGTTTAATAGTAGGTATTGAGTTAAGATGGTAATCCTACCCTGAATATATCCATTGGATTCTGAATGCGTTGTAGGAGTTGTCTGATCCAAGCAATTCTTCCTGACACAGGAGGCATGTTTCTTGGAATTGGAGGGTCATCCTTGTGCTTCTGATACAACTGAATAGATAAAGAAATTTCAGACTTTAACAAGAAATATGTGCCTGTGATGCACTGTGATGTCCCCCGCTCCAACCTAGTCATATTACCCTTATTTTTCACTTATGCTAAACACTAAGTGTACTGCATTAATAACGAGAAATAAAAAAATCAGAATAGCCAAAGTAGCAAAAGGCACCACTCTATCACTAGGTTTAAGCAAATACAAAGTTTTGTGAAAAGATATTGAACGGGTTTGGAGATAGAGGCCAGAAAAGGTCCCTACCCCCAATATGCACTAAGTTCAAATTGTTTCCATGGAAACCAGAAAAAATAAAAAAAATTCAGAATAACCAAAATAGCAAAAGGCACCACTCCACCACTAGGTCTAACCACATACCAAGTTTCGTGAAAAAAAATTGAACGGTTTTTGAGATATGGCCCGGAAAAGAAAGCATTTCGGAGTAACAAAATAACGGAATGACGGACTGAGGCGAAAATATTATGTCTCCCGAAAAATTGTTTCGGGGGACATAATAACAAAACAGTGTTGTTCCTGGATGATCAGCTGAGGGGGCCCAGTGAAAAATTTACAAATATCATGACATACGGAGTCCAGGAATTCGCTACCACAAGCTATTGTGAGTCCCAGCAGATATAAATGAGTCTCTAAACAAGTAAGCAAATACTGCATAAAAACCCTTTGAATCACTGGGGTCTTTGGCAAATTCTGAACATATATGACCTTTTGCAAGCGCAGCGCCCAAAGACATAGTCTCCTTTAAGACATGTTGCATTTTATTAACATTTCTGTGCTACCAGTAAGCTCCATCTAAACTTCATAGTGCACAGTGGCGGATCCAGAGGTGCAAGAGTTCCAAGTATAGCGAATAACCATTGAGGTGAGGTGAGTTGAGTTGGGGTTTAACGCCGCTTTCAAGAGTATTTCACTTATATCGCGGCTTCTAGTATTATGGCAGGGAGAAAGCCTGCAACGCCATGTGGCTATGCATTGCGGTGAAACCTGCGAGCATCGGCTGGAACTAGCGAACCATGGGTGGTACTGCACTGAAATTCAGTGTAGCATTGTACCCAAACCTGACTGCCTGAACAGTTCTCTACTGCAGACAAAGTTGCCGTGCCCCTGGCGGGATTAGAACCCCAGACCTCTTGATCCGAAGCTGAACACGCTAACCACTGCGCTATCCCGCCCCTTGAATAACCATTGAAACACCACAGTTAAAAGGTACTACACCCCCCCCCCCCCCCCCCCCCCCCCCCCTCAAAAAGCTGTATCCACCCCTTGTGCACACTGTTACACAAGCACAGAAAAGTTAACAACATGCAGCACGGCGTAAATTAGCCAGTGATTGAGTCTGGGGCAAGTTAACACTTATGGGAGAGCTTGTTGCAAGGGTAAAAGTAGCTTTCTTCTCAAAATTTAAGGGGCACAAAACCTAAAAGGTGGATAAATTTTAAGGACCCGTTATAAGAAGAACATTGTATTACCGGTACTATTACAATCTTATAAACTTTCACAGATATCTTTGAATAAGAAGCATTTTTTTCATAAAATTTATTTATTATAAAATAGAGATGATTTTAACGCTGCATAAATTTTAAACAATATTTTGAAATTTGAATCCTCTTTTCATCATTGTTATAGGGATATTCCTATGAGGAGGTCTCTTTATTACAAAGCTTTTTGACTGATCATAATAAACCATGCATAATATTTGTATTTCTACCTCACTCAATGAGATTAACATGGTATTTGTCAAGGAAAGACAGATATCCTCTATGTATTTCACAGTATTTTAGTACGGTATGCATGACATAATTTACCCACCTTGCGTATGTCATCAACTTCTTCTCCATATTTGAAAAGAATTGATGCATACTTCTCCTCAATGTTGAGCTTTTTGATGTTCAGTTTTTCAAATCTGAAAAAAAAACAAAAAGACATTTTGATGAGTGCTTTTTTCACATTTCTGAAAGAATATACTTGTTAAGCAATCAACCCTAAATTTGCGGGTCCCGGGTTAGTGCAGAATAAAAATGATCAATTCATATATCCACGCAGGCGAGCCCCAGAAGCAGTCCTTAGTTTTTCTAAAAGCCGATCATTACCTTTGAGATACTGGCCAGTGACACCTGGTTACGGTAGTTAGAAAGTACCAAGTTTCCAGTCTGGGAAATTTGGCTGGCAGTCAATTAGTGCCCAAGGCAAAACAAAGCGGCGAGCTAGCTAGGGGTTAAAATATTCTGCCATGGGGACTAAAAGGGGTAATGAAGAATACATCAACTTGAGAGTTTAGTTAAACAGTACCAATCATGTAAGTCCTCCATGTTTGAATCAGCAATAACTATGTCATCTTGAACAATCAAATATTATGTATATGCAACCGAAGTGTATATGATACATCTGATAAAAGCATATCAAATGAAACAATACCTTGTAAGCAATTCCAGTGCCATTGTAGTTGAACTCACTCTCTTGAAGTAGCTGTCCATGAATGACTGTATGTTGGTCTAAAAAACAATGATTGTACTTCAGTATATTTATATCACAGCCCAGTGATACAAAACTACGGTTCAGGTTTTGTATTCAACCGGATACGAAACTAAAAATATTCACTCTTTAGGACAATGTCAAGGTCACCAAAATCTATTCATCCTTTTGTTTTTCCTAACAGGTTTGTGTAAGATATGAAGAAAATCCAGTGAACGCTTTGAGACATTCCGCTCAGCTATGGGTCAGATGTTGTGACCTTGAGATATAGGTCAAGGTCACAAAACTTTACGGGAATATTACTCTTACTAAAGTGAACATGTATGCAAAATATGAAAAGAATCCACCAAAGAGTACTCAAGTTATTTCATTTCACACATACCTCCGCTGCCAAAAACTGAAATAATGATTCGTGCTAAATGCAAGGCGGGGGATAACTATAGGAGGAGTTCAATTTAAGACAGCATATACTCAGTCTTATATATGAACCCAAGCATTGTAAGTGAAGGGCCTTTACTCAAGATGGACACACAGTAGTATTTTTTCTGTAAGTCACATGGGAGTTACATATTTTTCTGGCTTTTGATTGGCTGTTTCAGAAGAAAAAAAACGATTTCATTGGTTGCCGGAACTACTTGAATGGCATTGATATTCAACTCGCTTTCGCTCGTTAAAATACCAAACCATTCACTCGTTTCATAAACATGTTATCAAACGGGACATCGTTAAGTATTCTTAGTCTATATATATCTCAATCATATGATACCTCCAACTCTCCAAGCTGTCTGCAGAAATCTTCAAAGTCATTGTCAAAATCCACTTTTCTTTGATCAAGGATGTCATAAGGTTTCTTCTTGATGCTGCTGAATATTTGTTGGAATCGGGCTGCAAACGGCTCAATACCTTCTATCTTTGATTCAGACAGGGTAGAGAATGCGCTAATGTGCTTCAACAGAGTGATGATCTGAAAACAAACAATAACATTTCACACTGATTAAAGTCGACCATTTTCAAAGGAGTAATAGTTGCAGCGCAATGGATCTACCAGGATACAAACTCTTACTGTTTTGAGGTGTACTCTCCAAACAGTCTGATGATGGCCCGTACACTTGCATGTTCTGATGCTATTCAGGTAGTCAATCAAAAATCTCCAATAAAAGCTTTGTTGAGAGAAGCTGGTAGCAAGTAACTCCATAACAATCGGAATGTGTAATTAGTGATTCCGAATGCATTTGAAACGCCTTAACTGCGATCGTAATAAACTGGCCAGCCAAACTGTGTTTTGTCTGCACTTAAACCGATAGAACACACGTCTATACAAGGTGTGGTAAGGAATCTATAGAACCAGTTTTTATCCAGGTAGATACACTATTTTGCAGATTTTATTCCGGATCAGGGTTGATTTGAATATATTGATACATTAGATGCATAATTAGAATCCTTTAAAAAATAAGCACCTCCTATTAGAAATTTCATCTAGTAGATCACCCATTTATTGTTCTCTTTAATCATAAGCTTTGTCTGTTGCTTGTTCGACACTCATGTTGGCGATATAACAAGGATTTTGTGAAAGGCTTTATAACAAATATGTATACAAGCTACGGATAATTGCATTGATAACTGCCTGAACAACATGAAATTTTAATTGGGATGAACTACATTAGTTAAACAAAGGTCTTTTGCTTTTGGTTTGGAGCAGCACCATGCATCAAAGTGTATTTTCTTTTTATGCACTTAAAGATCTGATGAAATGCATTTTTCTCAAGAATGACAGATGATTACCTCTACGTATATTGATATTGGAATCAATTGAGCATAAAATCGAGACAATATACACTTGCAATTGATAATTAAGATGATTTTAATAAACCCATTTTAACACTACCGCAATTAGTTTTAGCAATCATTTTGAAAATGCTCACTGAGGCGTGACTGTGATAAGCGACAGACGGGGCCGGCTAGACAGCTACTCCGCCAAGTCTTGTTAATTAATTAATGATGATTATCACTGCCGCTAAATGAATTTATGAGGTGTATTACATCGCCAAAAAGACATGTTTATGTAATAATTGTGTAATTGTCATCTGCGGAATTACCTTGTTGGATATCTAAACATTCGATATATGGGAAATTTAAGTTGGTTTATTGAAGATTTCTTTGTGAAATTTACAATCAAAATGTTGCGAAATTACGTTGAATTATGACTATCACCGAAAATCAGATTCCTCCAGATATGTCACAGAAGTCTTCCCTTCATGGGCCACACCCCCGCAGACTTTCATTCTTGTCGCCGGTGCTAAATCAGGCGGTTCTTTTAAAAGCCGTCTGTAAGTAATTTATGGACCGATTTAAGAAATTTAAAATCGAGCAATTGTCAAATTGACATCCCATTTTAATGAATCTGATTTGGACCATATGTCATTGCATCTATCCTTTAAGAGACTGGATTTTCCCAAAAAAACATGTGCAGTAACAATACGGACAAAAAAATACATCACAGCAAATTCATAGGTCACATGGTTTCGATTCCATATTGATTTTCCTTACAATTGTTTGATTTCGACAAGTGAAATTTGAGTCTAAATAAATCTAAAGACTAACAACTTTTTTTGAAGATTGAAAAGATGTATTAGTGGACTAAATTTCAAATAATTGAATCATTCATGCACTTGATCCGCCTATCGTTGCTTGCGACTATATTTCATATTTTTACTATTTTTAGTTTTTTCATTCATTAGACTTTATTTTCAAGGAAAAATGTATTTTGTTGCGATCAAAGTTTGTTGCAGTTTTGGTTCAAAAGCTGAATCGAAGGTTTTGGATAAACAAATGATTGATTGTTGTTAAAACATAACATTTGTTAGATTATTAGGACATACGGGCTAGTGATACTTGTATAGGGCTAGTAGAAATCAAAACGACTAGCCCTACAGGCTACCATATGTTTGAAGTTAGTTTCTACCCCTGCTATTACCTTCTCCAATCTCTTGCAGAAAGTATCAAATTTTCCAAAGATGTACATCTCTGAGAACTCAAAAGCTTTCTCTCCAGGTGTTTCATCAATCTTCTGTTTTGTCCTCTGGAACACTGATTGGTACGTCTTGTACAGTCGAACACAGCTCTCAAGCTTTGTGAACAGTTCATCTCGAGGCTGGTCCCAAATTCTGTTCAAACCATCATCTGTGATGAATGTCTTACACGTCTTCACCATCTGATTTGTAACCTGCACAAAGATATTTCTACTCTTGTTAATATAATGTTATTAATTGAATATTTCTGTAGTGGTCCAGTTACAGGTTCGAGTTCCGTTGCCTTGGCACAAGATGAAATTGAGAGCCAATACAACAAACAGGATCTGTAGCTCGGTCAATAAGTAAATACTTCATGACAATTTTATTAATTAACCTCTTTATATTTTATTTGCACACAAAAGATATTATTTTTGTCGCAAAAATTATAAATAAACTTTGTAAACAGATAGTACTAGACAAAGTTTGAAGCGACAGCTTTGGTCTTGCACAAATCAATAATTTCAAAGATTAACAGAACACTTTTTTGTAGGGTTAATATTTATCAATAATCAATAACCAAAGCTTAATCTTGTGCTCTTATAATAGTAAAAAAAAAATCAAATACTTGATTTACCTTAATGAACAGGGATGTCATTCTCTCGGAGGTGTTGTAGTATCTTGAAATGTTATGAATCATTCTGATGGCGTTGATTAGACCAGGAAGGGAGTCAATCATTGAAACCTGATCATAGAAAACAGATTCATTCCACGAAAACAACTAAATCATTCTCCATTTCAATCATTGGGCTCAAGAATATTGAATATTAGAGGCAAACTGGAATAGGTATGGCATTTTAAGTAAAAAAAAGATGTAAACAGAAATCATGCTCAATCGATGTTTCAGAGATGATATTTACAATACTAAATTTGCAAGAAAAACAGTATGCATGTGTCGCTTACTGAGCTGCCATTACGCAATGACTTTGTGATGTCATTTACTATGCAGAGGGAAACTTACCGGATCACACCTGTACAAAGGCTCACAGTATTTTTCTAGTGTGTACAGATATTTGACATTGTCCTTGGCCTCATTTGCACTGTCTGTGATTCTTTTGTCCAGATCTCTCCACTTCTTCAGAACCTTTGAGCGTGCAATGTGGATGATGTTGATCACCATGCGACACTTGTGACTCTTGATCTGCTCCAGAAGAGCATTGAAGCGTGCCGTGAGCTGACGCCAGTGTTCCAGCTCGGCTAGAGGACCGGTGTCATCAGCTTCTTTTCTCATTTGGTCACTCTCAGCAAGTATCTGTCAAAGTTAAAGGGGCAGTAGCAAGTTTTTTCACTCAAGTAAGTCGATGAAATGTATTTGAAAAATAATGTCACCAATTGTAAACATCCTTCTCTCTTTGGAAAATCAAGTTAAAAAATTAGTGATTCGCAACCACACACCTTGGAATTTTCTATGGCCGTCCCGGACCAACCCAGGATCAGCAAGTTAAGGATTAAGAAATCCATATGACAATTTCCGTTCAAGAATTATTTTGTCAAAATTTCGAGGCGGCAGTTTAAGAGAAGATTTGATATATCCTATTCTGCTACAAAGCCCTTTTCATCCACTCAACTAACGGCAAAACTGTAAAACTGGACAAGAGCATTTCAGTACTCCATACAAAATTTATGAAATGAGCAATTCTCACTGCACAGTAAAGATATACAATTTGCAATATTGGTGTACAATTATATTTTGGGAGTTTCAAGTGTAAAATACTCCAAAATTGTACAAGCAAACAGGCCTGCAAAAGACTAGATTTGACATCTCAAACAATCTCCCAATGCAAGGCAAAACTCATGCCCTTTCCTATTACGGGCTTTGCAGTATTTCCTTAAAATCTCAGTGCTAGGAAATCTGAGCCAACTATGCATTTCAGGTGTAGCAATCCACTATCTTGCCACAGAAAGGCGAAGGAAATACTGCAAAGCTAAAATAAGGCAGTAATGGAGACAGGCAAGAGTTGCATCTCAAAGTAAACCAAAGTTTTTTACCTGTTCAATTTGCTTGCACCAAGCCAAAGCCAATTCCTCTAAAACCGAAACAATTTCTGGGTTGGCTGCAGCCTGTACACAATCCCCAACAGATTTTATCTCATTCAGATCGACCTTGTCAATATCACAACCTACAAGTTCAACGACCTCTGCAACATGAGCCTGAGCACCTGCAAATATACATATTTTGGAGCAATGTTTATTTGTTTATTTTAATGTACAATGTTCATAAAATAATAACATTTTTCATTTTTCAGTCCTGATCTGGTAAAAAATAAATCAATGGGCTCTGTAGCTCATCACGCTTTGTATTGTTATCATAAATTTTCTCATGCTTGTTCTAGAGCTTTTCTTACTGGAAAAGAAGATGGAAATAGGTTTTTAGGGTTGTGACCCCTGAGACCTCATTTGGGGTCACAGGGTCACCAAATCTACAATTTAGAATCACATTAGCTAAGGACTTTTCACATAAAATGTCAGCTCTCTAGAGTCATTGGTTCTGGAGAAGAAGTCGAAAAAGCGAAAAGTTTACGGACTGACGTACGGACGCCATGGCATGCCATAAGCCAATCAGGCCTTTCAGGCCTGATGCAGGGATTGGTAAAGACAGGGGCCATGTAGGGTCCAAGAGTTTGCACGCAACTTTGCACTCTAGACCTTTTGGAACTGGAGAAGAAATCTACAATTTAGAATCTCCATTAGCCAAGGAGTCTGCACACAACTTTTCAGCTCTATAGACCTTTTGGAACTGGAGAAGAAGATGAACATAGGTTTTTAAGGTTTGTGACCCCTGTGACCCCAATTGAGGTCACGGGGTCATGACCTCAATTGAGGTCACGGGGTCATGACCCCAATTGAGGTCACAAGGTCACCAAATCTACAATTTAGAATCCCCATTAGCCACGAATACTGCACACAACTTTTCAGCTCTCTTGAGCTTTTGGAACTTAAGAAGAAGATGAAAATAGGTTTTTGGGGTTGTGACCCCTGTGCCCCCTATTGAGGTCATGGGGTCACGAAATCTACAATTTAGAATCCCCATTAGCCAAGGAGTCTGCACACAAAAGTTTACAGACGGACGGACGGACGGATGGAAGGACGCTGGACACCATGCCATGCCATAAGCCCATCGGGCCTTTCAGGCCACATGAGCTAAAAAAGAGAGTTTTATGAATCTTTGGAGATGACATTTCAACATAGATTCTAATGTTGTTGTCATCACTTGCTTAGAATCTATGAAGAAACATTGCCTCCAAAGAACAAAGAAGTCTATTCTATTTTTTATCATCTCAACTTCTAGAATGCCAGTCAAAGAAGTAGTCCTGATTTTTCTTTGAAATCATCGTAAGGATCCATTCTTTTGGAGACATCGATATGTCAATCACCTTCTGTTTGACTGCTTAAACGGAATGTAACCTTACCATAAACATTTAAATTTAAGTGTTTCTTAGATATTACAAGATGTGAGAGCTCAGACTGAAAGTCACTTGTGATATTCAATAAGCACTTTATGATCACAAGTTTTATTTTACTGGTTATCATTTCTATGAACAATTCAAAGAAAGAAGATCATGGCAGTTTCTACCCGAGAAACAAGGCACATAAAAACAAAATATTGAAAAAAACTTACTCTTGAGATAGACCATGAAGTTGTCACAGTTGTCTAGGAACTGTTTCCTTGTCTTCCTGCCTTGGTATGATTCTGTCATATCTCCCCAATCTTCTAGAGTCTTCAGGGCTGGCTGGTAGATGTGACTCAACACACTCTCAAATGCTCCTAGCAACCCTCCTTGTTTTGATGGGTCTAACGTTCCAAAGGATATTTCCTAAAAATGTACAAATGCAGGGGTTAAATATCTGACATCCGATGTCACCGGACTACCAAATTTTACTTCTGACTTGACCAAAACATTGCCAAATTTGAAATTTCAGTGCCTCGTTTCTGTTTCAAAACAGTTTACTACGAAAGTAGTAGAACCTCCGTACCTGACTCTGTGACTTAGTGGGAAACCTGTTGTTTATTGACACTGAAAATAATTGTCAACACCTGAAATGATTGAGCTGAGATTGAGATTTGAATGTAAAGTCATCCTTGGATAGTGCCTACCTTCATCTACTTAACATAATTGTGGTAGATTCAGAGTGAATGAGGGTAGTCACCACCGCTCAACCCCCTCTGCATCTGCCACTACAAGATTTCGCCTTTCCGAGAGACTTTCAGGTCTTCAAATGAAGCCCAGCTGTGTGCCTCCAAAATCCCATTCCTGAGCAAGGATTCTGTAAATTTTGGTCAAGTAGGCTGGTTATCTTTACCATTTAATAGAAAGAATAAAGAATGTATTGAACAAACCTCAAACACATTCTTTGGTGTCAGCTGAAGATCAACTTTAGTCTTGAGAAAATAGATACAGGCTCCAGAAAGTGATTCACCTCTGCCGCTAGTAACAATGAGGCGCATGGAACGACCCCCTTTGGGTACCCCCGGATAAACTCGACCGCAGTCTGAAATAATGATAAAATTAATACATTTCAAATGATTAATTCACCGACAAGTCCTGTATCAAATACTCAACAAATAGTGAAGGACTTGTGTGGGTCCCCAGGACACAAAGGCTTTTTTTGTATTTGCTTACTTATTGAGGGACTCACTTATATCTGCTGGAAGTCACAAGAGCTTGTTGTAGTGTAGTCACAGTGAGTTCTTGGACTCTCCAGGTCATATTTGTAAAGTTATCACTGGCATTTCATCAGCAAAACTTTTGTACTTACTTATCATCATAAAAAGTGTAAGCTTTTGAATATTTTCCATTTATAACAGTCATAAGGTTAGAATAAACTCAGATATTAAAAGGTCAAAGGTAAATTGCTGATACTAAACCAGATAGTAGTACATAGACACTATAAAAGCATGATTTCTCTTTTTGAATATTTGTATTTACTAGTGTTCTAATCCACTTGTCCCATAATATTTCCTTGACTATGAATGGATAATCTGTTCATGGTAACATTACTAAGGATTATTTGTCAAACCTTCAAGAGGTGGTACATCCATTTCTTGGTAGTAGAATTTCAAACTTCTAGAGCCAGATTTGTTGATGAAACGATCAAACAGACTAAGATGCTGCAATAAAGGAATAAAGCATAAGTAATAAACTACAAGATTACGTAATTAATATACAGAGTGCAGTCTGTGACGTATCCAGAGGTGGGGACCCCCCCCTTTTACTGAGTGAACCTGACCCCGACCCCCCATTATTTATACTTTTAACTGAAGAAGACACAAAAATATTGGTGTAAGGATTTAAATCTTGGTTCATTATTGTTTTTTATTTTTCACTTTATACAAAAACAATTTCAGTTCACCAATTGATAGAAAGTAGGTGATTCCGATTGATTAAGGGGTTAAAAAATCTCTAATTTAAAATATAACCTTTGACTAACTATTAGTCTATTACTAACAAAAGTAAGATGATGTGCCTATTTTATAAGAAACAACAACCAGCATTGGTTTGATTTTCAAACAGAGCACTTTCACTTACTGCAAAACCCCAAAAAGTCCATGATTATTTGACACTAAACAGATGTCTTCACATCCAAAATAAGGTAATAAAATACTAAATTACCCTTTCCGAGTCAATGATAAATTCTTCAACAAGCGATTGGTCAATCTGCAGATAGTCGGCAGTCACTTTCATGATGAACTTGTAAGTCTGATCCAGTCGGTTACGCCTTGCTTCACGGTTTTCTTTTGCTCTCGCCTACATAAACATTAGAAATACATGTGGTTTAAATACTGAATAAATGTAACAATGTTATATTTTGGATCACGGTGACGCAATAGTACAAATTCTTGAACTTTTTTTCAGGACAAGACTCTTGCACGATTCAATGTATATTTGCACTGAGAGCTGAGATTGCATTAGAAATACATGCCATTTAGATAGTGACCAAATATTACATGGGTTATATCTGCGACTTCACTATCTGCAATACTATAAATTCTTGTACTTTTTTGCAGAACGAGTCCCTTGCATGGTTTGATGGAAATTGGCACAGAGCTTAGATTGCATAAGAGAAACATGCCATTTACATGAACAAATGTAAAATTGTTGTATTTTGGTCACACTATCTACAAATTCTAATGCTTATTTTCAGTTTTGAGGCTGTGCCAGTTTACATCCTGGGGTACTGAATGTTAAAATAGTTCATTAGCTTAATTATCGGTTGTTGGACCTCGTTTTGACAAGGTCACGGTGGCCGAATGGGTAAACTGTTGGTAGCTACTTGGTACTGGCAGTTTGTGTCTTGCTCTGAGGATGTGGGTTTGAATCCCACAAGGACGATAGAGTCCAAGAATTTGTACCTTTTACAATTTGCAGTTAGTATGAATCCAAGGGTAGAAACTAACTTCAAACATATAGTAGTCTGCAGGGCTAGTAGTTTTGATTTCAACTAGCCCAATACAAGTATCACTAGCCCGTATCTCCTAGTAATCTAACAATTATAAAATTATGTTTGAACTCCAATGGAAAGTATTTTACTTCAATCATTCACAGCTGATACCATTGTTGCTGATAAAAACAAGAATCTCTACTAACTTTGAGTATTTCATAATGATTCAGAAATTTTTAAAGGCCCACAGGGTTAGAAGAAGCTAACATTTACTCGCCCGGTGTCATTGTTACTAGCCTCGGACCTAAGGACTAGTGTTAAGAGCCCTGTGAATCCAAATATGATATAGTACAATGTTAAATAAATATTGTGGATCTTATTGCTATGAATATCCCCAAGGCAATCTTCTCACGTATTTGTTTGTATATTACTAGAAATATTATTTTATTTCAGAAATAAAGACAACCATCTTCAACAAACAAACCTATGCATATTAATCATTGAAACTTCAACATGTTCAACTCAAACTCTTTCATTCAAGCCATTCACAGGTGTGACATGATTTATTAAATAACCTTTCAGTTCTGAACATAGCACATCAAAAGATAATAGCAAAATTCATTCAAGCCTTTCACTTGTGTGACGTGATTCAATAACCTTTCAGTTCTGTATATCAGTTTAAAAGATAAAGGCCAAATTTAATAAAGTTATATTCAGTAAAAATATATGATCAGTCGTTAAATTGATCGCAATGATACCTGTTTTTCTTTCAGGGTTTCTGTCGGCATGACTTGTCCGACAGTGCTGCGTCTACGTTGTCTCATAGAAGCGGCGGTTACTTGACTATGTTCATGAAGAAACTCATGAGTGGAGGACTGCATGTCCGCCTTGCTGGGTTGTTTCAAGAACGACATCTTGTCGCCTTGATTGGTCACTTACACAAAAATTCTAGCAAAGAAGAAATGATCAGATGAGCTAAGTTTTCTATCATTATCAATAAAATGATTAATTCTAATGTAATTGGATATATTTTTATATTAGTCATTTAATATAATATCTTATTTATGGTCAGATTTATATTTAAGAAAGTATATTAACAAAGACCCTTGGGTGACCCCCCTCCCCCGCTTTTATATGTGATCCCCCCATCCCCCAAACCTTTGAAAATTTGTGATACGCCTATTATTGTCCTACAATTTTAAATTTGATAGTCAAGTTCAAGTTGAATTATTGTACAGCGGTTGAAATTAACCTTTTCAATGCAGTAGTCACTCGGACTAGTGCATTTCTAAAAGTACTAGACCAGACTTATTCCAGCTAGCCAAATACAGTCTGGGGTCAAAAGTTCTTCTAGCTTTTCCCATAGACTTACATGTACCTTTGCAAGAATAATTTTCATAACTTAAGTTAAGTCAAATTGTTGTAAAATTTAACAAACGTCTTTGAAAATATGTTAGCTGTGCATCTGTAATTTCGTTCATCTTTATGTTGATCACTCATCAAATGACAACCAACTGAAGAACGTATATACAAGTTCATGTACCAATGTCCCATTGACCACCATGTTAAAATATTGACGTATGATGTATATGCTTTGCTTACATGAAGACAATTTCCTTGACACTCAACGGAAACTAAGGGACTGGTCATTTATTACAGGGGGGGGGTGGGCCAGGGGATTTTTACTTGGGTTTGTACATAAAAATATGACCCTCCCCGGCTTGTCGTAATTTTTTAAATGGCCCTCCCCATTTTAGTGTATTTTTTTTCACGACCCTCCCCCAACATACATCTATAATCTGTCTTAAAATTGGACTTCTGAAGATATATTCGGTTCTACATTGGAAATATTTTTCTTTTGACACTTTAAAGAAAGGTTCTCTCGAGAGGGTTTAACATGTGTAACATCTAGGGTTAAAAGTATCTGTAGAACAACAGATTCATTGGCTATGTAGCTCATCAGGTACACATTATTACAGGTATTACATTATCTCTGTTAGGTAAAAACTATTAACATCTTAAATGATAAGGCATTACCGAGTCACCAAATTTATAATCCCCACTGTCAACACACAGTTTTAATTATCATAGACTTTTACATCCTAAGGAAGAAGTAAAAAATATATCTTTCTAAAGTTCACCATTTTCCTGATAAAGGGGGAAGGAACCAGAAATTGAGATTCATAATAATTTATATTACACATAAATTTTAAAGATGTGACCTCTATTGTTTTGTCTGTGAGAGGTTTGTACAATGGTACCACAATAATCTCTAAGTTCTCCCATTGCTCACACCCTCCCCAGTGATAAATTTACAAATATGACTGCATAGTCCAAGAACTTGCTACTACAAACTAGTGGGAGTCCCAGCAGATATAAGTCACTAAAGTCAGTCCCTCAATAATTAGGCAAATACAACCCCCCCCAAAAAATTGTGTGCCCTGGTAACTCGCAGCTTCAAGTTTTAGGAGTCCTTTCCAAATGATATGATTATTTGGTAAATATATCACTGCTTCCCTGACCCTAACCCTACTTTCCAGCCCTCCTGGTATGACCCTTCTCCCCCCTTCCCCTTCTCCCCCCTTCCCTCTAATATGAGTCAATATACACCTCTACATAGCACATCTTATAGCAGTAAAAAAAAAGGTAAATCACATTGTTAAGAGCAAAATAAAATTTCAAGGAGCACTAAAAAAGTTAGATTGCTAAAAATACCTCTATCTATGAATAAAAGCAGGAAAATATTCATATATTCATATATATAGTCAATACCATTTTGAAGAAAAGGTGGGTTATTTTACATTCAGATATGAATTTTCAAACTGACTCTGATTTTTTTTCCTTACTCAAAATTACAGGAAGCAAATGCTCCCAAATTGATTACTATATTGAGAAATGATTTTGAAGAACAACTGCCACCCAAATAATTATTGTTTTTCGAAAACAAGTGTACTTTTGACAATAAGATTTGATTCATTTTTTTTTATTTATCTTTACAGACAATTGGTATAGTGACCAAATGGTATTGGTACAGGGCAACAAAAGTTACAAATCTTAGTCTCTATCCAACAAAGTTGATATCCTCAAAATTTTAGCTTCTTAACTTACTAGTTGTCGAAAGAACATTTCAGTGTGGACACTCTGCCATGCCCATATCCGAGGGGGATCAAGACCAAATGAACAAACTTAAGTCTCTATGTAACAAAGATGTCATTCAGAAAATTTCAGCTTCCTATGTAAACTGGTTTCTGAGAAGATTGTTTTAGGTAAAATGCCTGCCACTTCAATATTTGAGGGGGATCAGGACCAAATGATCCCTTACTTAAAGTAAAAGGTATCTCCCAACAAAAATTCAGTTTTGGGGGTGCAACGGTTTTGGAGGAGAAGTTAAAAATGTCAAATATGGTCCATACAATATTCCCAAAATATATGCTCAAAATACGGCAAATATTCCTCATAGGAATATCTACATTGAAATTCATTAACATATACCGGTACCTGTTTAATATATTTTAAATGTGTGTCTGTTGTCAGATATTTGCAAAAATCAAGGAATTTTACAAAGGTTTCAGGAGTTTTAACCTTTAGCCTGCTGGATTGTTTTAGGCTAACACCCACTGTCATCTGGATTAATTTCAGCTGAAGCGCCGTAAAATGAACACCGTTACGAAAATTGAAATTTATCAAAAAGTAAACAAGTATTCTGTGCAAAAGTTCACACACTGATGGGGAAATCACTAGGCTATGTGATCATATATTTTTTATTGTCATACCACATACAATAATGAAGAAATAATCCTTGAAACAGCAAAGTAGTACTTTTTCATGAAATCTATTGTTTTGTTATCTGGACGATTTATCCAGGATCGATCATTTGAAATATAAAACTAAAAAAATTCCAGATAAATTCACATTTTACGAATTCAGGGTTGTAACTGAATATTCACAAGGATTTTTACTGTTATCCGATTACTGTAGTTACCACGGCGATAAATTATCTAACATCGTTAGAAGTCAACATAAAACGAAGACGTTATTATTATTTGATTAATTCATCAACTTTGCTCGCACCGCTTTAACTGCGATTTTCTCACAAACTACAGAACCCAAAGAATCAATACTTAAGAATAAATATCAACAATAACTAAAAGTGATATCAATAAAGTTTTAGCACTGTAGAAATTTCACTTTTCGAATAGCAAGCTATTACCCATGCTGATGTCTCGGAAATCGTCTGTTTCAAATCAAAATGGCGGACTTCGGTAATTAGAACGAAAACAAACGATATATTAAGAATAATTGTTTCAATAGCTACCAAAATTATCACGTGGATACAAAGAGATTCATATTTTTATACCATGTGATTTTTAGTGATATAAACGTAAGCATTTCACTAACAGCACTGTGTAAACAACGGATAAAAAATCGATGCAAACAATATAACCTGAGGCCGGTCAACAGAGAAAACGATGACCAAATGACATTTTCTACACTGTAACACAAGCTCAGAAACGTCTAATTCGTCATCAAATAAATTGTGTATTAATAAATAAAGTATCTGTAACACATTTGTAAGGTCTTTTGGCAATAATATATGACAAAAATCCTACCTTTACTGTAAAAATTAGATCAAAATTTATATTGCAGACGAAAAACTTTCATTCCGGAAATGACGTAGCAACGGAAGTCAGTTTATTATTACTTCCCTTTAGAAGATTCAAGAAAATATAAAATCACCAGACAAGTCCAGAAGTGCCAGAAGCAGAAGACATTATTTCCTATCTCCAATTATTAAATTGTATTCGCTATTGATTCACATGTAATAATACCTCAATTCAAAATTCAAAACACAAGCGGCAGACGACACAAGTGGGCAGATGTGCAGATCTCAGCAGGTGCTCGAAAACGTCATGGCAGTATATATCATGAGCGATTGACAAGATGTGGGATCACACGATTTCAAGACGTATATATAAATTGAGAGTCGAAAACATTGTTTTCATTTTTGATTAGGATTATTAATATTGATACTAAAGGATGTTTATAATTTTAAGATTGTAAATTCAGATATCATAAAAGAAACAATACTTAGGCTATAGGCCCTACATAGTACATTGTGCGCATAGTTTAATTTATCTGACATTATTATAAACGTAATGCATGTTATTATATATAATTAATAAACAAAGAATAAAAGAAGAACTATACATCAAAAGCATCTAATTATATTAATTTCCAAATGGAGTATTATAATTGTCGACAAACGATAACCAAGTGGAAACCACATTGGGGAATTCCATTCTCAGCCAATCAGAAAATAGAACGTTTCTCCTGATCAGAGTTTCCCCATAAGGTATTGGTTGGTAATCTATGCATTTAATATAGACATATCTGTGTACTAACGGAACATAATCACAATCAGACATAAGTTTGTTAAGCTATGGTTTGTTTACGAGTGTAAGCGATCCCTTTGAAAAAAGTTTTAAAAATGAATGTCGATCCTCCTACGAAAAGACCTACACCCGTCTGTCACACATGTAATGGGTCATGCGGGTTTGGATATTAGGAGCACAACTAAATTATTGTTTAAAACGTAAACAATACTAAATTTACTACAAGCACTGTAAATTAAATATGACAATGAACACTTGTCAATTTAGATATGAACACGTGTTAATATTTAAACAAATGTAAAAAACAAAACTATATCATATATATGACGCAAATAGTAAGCCTAACGAATATTTGAGCAATTCTATCAAAGTGTTGAGGTAATAAAGACAATACCTTATGGGGGGGGGGGGGGGGGGGGGGGGGATCTGATTTAGCTGACAAGTGTTGAAGAAAGATATCTCATCAATTTCCTTGATTCTACACTGTCAAGTGAGTACCTGCACACAAAGTAGAACTCTTGAAGGTCGGGTGTCATTTCATCTCTTTCACTGGAGTATGGAATCTCTCGAAGGCCGCCGGACTGGACTGGACTACCGCAGATTAGTTATATTTTGGACAAAAACTCAAGATTTGGTAACAGTTAATCCTTTATTTCAATGTGTAGCAAATAAAAATGCCAGTCGAAATTAAGTATGAGAATGTTGATGGATTCAAGTTGGTAGGCCTATGTCACAAATTATTTACAAAAACTCTCACCTACAAGAGGCGGTTGATAACGGTACCTGCAACAGACAAGTGCAAGAGTGAAATAAACTGATGTTAACTATTTTTCAAGTAATTTGCCTCCAACATTTATAAATACAAATTCACATTTCTCATGTAATTAGGCCTACAGTAGGCCTACGTGGCAGTTATATTCGTGCAGTGTCGTATTTCCATAGACTTGCATGTCAATTTACGCCGGGATAAATGATTTTCATGAAATAAGTTCTGTTTAAATCAATGTTAAACTTTTCATCTTGATTTGAAATCATCTCAGCTTGAAGAAAATAATTTAAATTAAATTTTCGGACGATAATTAACTAATGTCATCCAATTTCCCTACATGTGTACGTTAGATAAAAACGTTTCCCATAGACCGCCGTGTTAAATGTTTTCACAACTACGTATATATGTTGATCAAAGTTCTGCCATTCCCAAGATAGTAAACGGAAAATTAAACTTAAATTATGAGGTTGTAGCCAAGTCGATTCCCCACAAACCTGATAAATGTGAATAGAATCGGACACAAATCGTATCTAGGAAAATTATTTATCCCAGATTAAATTAACATGCACGTCTATGAAAATAACGTGACCGGCACGGCACTGTACTTTACGATTTTATGTCAACACTCTATCGACACATCAAACACTACTGCTTGTCAAGTAAGTTTTAAAAACGTATATAATATTTGTCAGTTTTTAATTTCAATTAAATTTGAGGACATTTTTTGGTAAATCGATCAATGACGACATCGATATCTCAAGCTGCGCAAAGCTACGATAACCACGCCCATCTTGTCACTCAAGTGTCCACGCCCACTTCTGTCAATCAAAACCACGTGTGTCCTGGCAATTTCAATGAATTGTTATTTCAAAGTATTTTATTTTCAAAACGAATGAATTATTTTGCATGAGTTCATGATGTGCGAACGCAATCTTTCTTACTGAATAAATGTTCACATGTTAGAGTGACGTTTCGCGAGAGTTCACTTGGAGATGTTGGATAGACAATTGTCTGTCGTAGGTAACTTAGCTAGTTGATTTTTTTTTATTAACAGACGAAAATTCCTTATCATGTCGTAAATGTTTTGCCTTTCACAAAAACAAACTCGATCCAAATATATTATATTCAATGAATTTTCATCAAACACGTTACGCCCGTATATTCCAAAATTTCATTTGAAATCGTACTGGAGATTCCAATCGCCTAGCCTAATCGATATGCTACTTGCCTTCAGTATTTAAAAACAAGAAAACAAACAGTACAAATAGTTTTCCTGAATGATAGTTTTTAAATTAGAAAATTAATATGTTTATATAAAACAATAGACCAAGAATGACCGACAGAGTGTTGCTATCATAAACATTAGTTTTCCCGGAATAGCATTGACCGTAACTTGTTTACAATCGCGCGGGACCAGCTAACGGTTGTCTTTGGGTCCAAGTGTCATTACTCAAGATCTAACATCTTTTTAAATAAGCCAATTTTTTTTCCACCACTACGAAAATGTTAATGCAGCATGTGTGTATTAGGATATTCCGATCAAGTGCCATGAATCGGATACTGAACTTGAACATCGAAATTGTGTGTGATCGAAATCCGCCATCAGTGCAAAAGTACGTAATGGCGTCATGCTGTTTATCGGCAATTTGTAAGTAGATTTTTTAAGATGATCTGTAGGCCTAATTGTAATGCAACTTTAGCCATAACAAGATATATAAATGTCAGTTGTTTTTTTTTATCTTTGGAATCCGTGATCATGATCAAATTTAAAGAATTTTTTAGATGATGTTGTTGTGAAGACATTGTTTGT